>JAWWES010000021.1:1535431-1550151 GCA_035583135.1 Lophotriccus pileatus
AGGCTGGTTGGCACTGCCCAGGCTCCCCAGGGCAGTGGGCACAGCCCCAAGGCTGCCAGAGCTCCAGGAGGGTTTGGTTGATCCTCTGGGGCACAGGGGGGGACTCTTGACCTGTGCAGGGCCAGGGGTTGGACTGGATGATTCTGGTGGGTCCCTTCCAACCCAGCCCATTCTGTGATTCTGTGATTCGATTTACACTGTTTTCATTACTTGGTGCTTGTTTTACTCAACGTGGGTTATGGGAGTGGGAGTGGGTTATGAGAACAGCACCCGTGGTGGGTGTTGCACACACACTCAGTTACCGGGGTGTCCACATGCAGTGTTAACGGTTTAAGAGGCCGACATAAAACATAAAGGTCAAATTCTTCTCTTGCTTTCACCTGAGCCGCAAAGTGAGGCAGTGAAAGCCTTATCTCGTAAGTGTCACAGTCATTCCCATGTGATCGGGCGAAGAAAGGACTCAGCAGATAACTATACTGGTACCCTGAATGGCTCACCCCGCCGTCGTGTATACAATTTGTTGTTTACCTAGCAACCGAAACGTGTCAGACATCGTACGGCCAAAATAGCTCTGGCTCCCGCTCCCGAGAGATTGCAGCCTGAGCAGAGCGGGAAAATCCCTGCGACTCTGGGCAGGGACACTTGCCATCAAATGCATGTAAATTCAAGGGCTTCCAAATCAGCTGCAGAAAACAAGGTTAAAGAAGGCATGAGATAGGGAGGTGATGGGAATGAAGTTAGAGATGTAGAGAATAAAGTAAGGGAAAGAAAAAAAACCTGTGTGATTAAGCTAAGGAGTTTCTTCATTTCTTATGAAGTTAAGTGACTATTCTGTTATTTTCAGGAGCCAATTGTAATCCTCCAGCCCACACTCTTGGGGTGATTTTGGCCCCTTCACCCTGGTAACTGCAGTTGGGAGTGTAAATGTGGCAGTTAAAGATCACCAAGTGCTTGCAGCAAGTTTTCTCTGCCTGTCTCACAAAACAGCAACCAAAATAGCCTTGTCAGTTTAAATAGTCAGAGCTTGGTGGTAAAAACGTGTGTGCTTCAGCTGACTGAACTGAATTATAAGCCTCTGGCTAGCATTTGGAATCATAGATTAAATAAATTGTTAGCATTGCAAGTACTCTGTAATTATTTACTTGGATAAACTGGAATCTGCCAAACCTTCTTGATAGTTCTGAATTTATATGCAGGTAATTATGCAAATACACTTCCAGATGTGTCTGTCTTCAGTTAACTGTTTTTAAAATTTGGATTTTTTTGCTTAAAATTGACACCTGACACTGTTCTCAGGAGGTTTTTACATCTTTTGGACCAGACTTCCTTACATGCCTTTGCTGTGTGTTGGGGTAAGACTTTAGAAGTTGGCATATAAAGAGGGGGTATTTTTAATTCTTTTCTGTGTGAAAGCAGGGAAATCTGAAAAGCAACACTGCCACTTCTGGAACACTACTGGCTGGAAACACACTAAAAATGGGAATTTCACTGACAGGACTTAAAGAAGCCATATTTTATTCCAGACCTTTTGCTGATGAGAATTACAAATATTTTAAAGATAGACCCCTTGCTAGCCAAAAACTGTGAGGAAAGGCATATGTAAAAGTGCTAAATAAAAACTTTGAGAGAAGAGTGTTTCAGCAGGAAAAGTGACTGAAAATAAAGTGACACCCAGCAGAAATCACACAGAAAATTCAGGACTCTGTGGCAAATACTTGGGGTTTTTCACCAGCAGCACCACCAGTTACAGGATATTACTCAGGCTCTGGCACTGGGTGCTCTGAGAAAGTGAGAAGGCCTTGGATCATGTCTCCAGGGCTTCACTTGTTCCTGGAGGGCTGAGCACAAGCCTCCCAGAGGAGCTGTGCCAGGGCAGTTGGGTCTGTTCCCACCCAGCGCAGGAGCTGTGCCTGGAACCAGAGACGGGGCAGATCACAGGGCTCACGTAGCTGGTTTGTCTCCTTTGATCTTAGTAGGTCCAGCTATTTTGTGAAGTTGGAAGGAATTAACTGATAATTCAGGTTAATCACTTGAGACACATGACATGTATCTTCACACGGCATGTAGTTCTGTTTGCTGATAATTACTGCTGTATTCTCATGTATACATTACTGGGCACCTGCTGATTTCAGTGGAGTGCATGTGAGTCCACAGGCTTCATATGCTGATCTTTTAGTTTCTTAGAGGGATTTGAAGATTATCTCCTTTCTCACCTGCCCTCTGTTTCCACTTCTATGTGACCATGCCTCTAACACATACATGAGCTGTAATTTATTTCTCTTTAAAAGGGTTTTTCGTGTCTTGCTTTTCTACTCTTATTTTGTATTGCTCTAGCTTCTACTGGTCTGGAGTTTGTTTTAATTAAATGAGTGCTTCAGATGCATATTGTAGATATGGTATTCTTACTATTCCTTGTGCACTGAAATGGACACTGGAAATGTTGTCATTTTGATGGACTTTACATAGAAGCAGACCTGGGGTGTGTCAGTGTTGGAGATAAAGCCCAGCCCAGCCTACATGGAAGTGGTGGGTTTGGGTTGGGTTGTGGCAGCAGCAGTGTCACCCTGGCTGTGTCACCCTGGCTGTGTCACCCTGGGGGCAGTGGCTGTGGCACATCCCCAGGGCAGAGCTGCAGCCCAGCCCAGCCCTGTCTGCACCAGGGCACTGCAGTAACCAGCAAATTCTGCTGGGCCCAGGAGCGCTGGGCCCAGGAGCACTGGGTCATTCTGGGGCTCAGGGACCTTGCTCAAGTGCATCCTAATTGTCTGCTTATCCTGGGATTCTGACGGAGCC
Source organism: Lophotriccus pileatus (assembly GCA_035583135.1). Classification (NCBI taxonomy): domain Eukaryota; kingdom Metazoa; phylum Chordata; class Aves; order Passeriformes; family Tyrannidae; genus Lophotriccus; species Lophotriccus pileatus. The sequence continues at coordinate 1,538,225 of JAWWES010000021.1, forward strand.
ACTGCAACCACCCCTTCGTGAATCACCCCCAAAACTTCCCTTTTATTTGACTGCCCAAAATCTGTGGTGTGTGTCCTGTGCTCTCATGTCGCCTGTTCTGACACCAAGAAGAAAGGGAATACTGGTTTCCTAGATTGTGTGGAATTGAGCACAAAGCTCTCCAAAAAGGGATGATTTTTTTCTGTTTCATTTCATCCTTGTGTGATTTTCATTTCCCTTATTCATATGCTTTTCTCTCCAGATGCCTTTCTTTGTAGTTCACTATTGTAATATATCCAGTTACTTTTTTCCTATCTCATTCCTTTTTACTCTTTCTCTGTCTGTTTTCCCATCTTTCCTCAGCTTTTAAGAAAGTCAGAGTTCACTTCTAGTGCACTCTCTTGGCCTGAGTACCTTTTGTCATCTGGAAAATGTCAAACATGAAGTTCAGCCCTGTTTTTCCAGTTATATATTCCTGGGGTAGTACAGCTTGTGCTTAGAGTTCCTTTATGCTGTATCAGGTGCAGAGAGCATTTCATGGCCCAAGTGACAAGCAGAGACTTTGCAGGGGGTGCACTGATAACTAAGCATGTAAAACCTAACACCTAACCTTTGCATTTTCAGGTCAAAAAGTAGAATTTGAGGGGTTGAATTAACTATGTGATTCTACCTCGCCAGTGTTTGTTTGTTCAAGGTCAATTGCCATATTATAAATAGCATTTATATTTCTTTACATCAAATTGATATTTTTACTGAATTCCTGGTTTTGCTTTTGCTGCCATCTTACCGTGGAATTTTTCACATTTGATTAGGAATAATGAGAATATTTTGAACAGCCCAAAGACTGGATTACCAGCAGAGAGGTTTGTTCTCATTGCTCTCATGTGGCTCTGTGCTGGAAGCCGTGGGCTTCTCCTCTCTTTGTTTTTCAACTCATCTGCTCTGCCTCAAGTCTAATTGATCAGCCCTTGTGTGAAGTGATTATGTGAAGTTATTTCCATACAAACTGTAGAGACACCCAACAAGGGTCTGTTCTTGCCAAGCTACATGAAGCTTTACTCCCGCAGAAGTGCGAGCCTGGCTACCTCCCAAGTACCTGGACTGAAAAACAGATTACAGCATTTAGCATTATTGTTATCACTGAACTGGCAGGCTCAGGCCAGTGGGAGAAGAGACAGAGAAGTATGAAATGTGTTGGGTTTTTAACCTGAGCGAGAGAGAGGTACAGTGACATGAAAAAAATATTCTTTCTCTCATAATTACTCTTGCATTTAAGGGCAGGTAATATATTCCATTGAGTAGTAATAGCCATGAATTTGGGCTGCAAATAATAATGTGAGAAACATGAGCTTTGGAGTCAACAGACAAGGCTTAGAAAGCCTAGAGAGCCAAGGGGGAAACATGAGCAGAAACCCAGCTAAATCCACTGTTACAGCTACGAAATTCATCGCAAGTTGGTTCCTTTCATGGCTACTGTGCTTCCTCTCAGCTCCAGACCAGAAATTCTAGAGGTCACTGGTAGGCACTGAAAGAAAATGTAGAACTGTTTGCATTTCTGAGGTAGGAAATGATAAAATAATTATGCTTGTAACATAAAGCAAAGGCCTGTCTTTGTGAAACGCTTGCAAAAAATAACTTGGTATAAGAATAACTGGAAATGTGGTTCATCTCTCAGCTGTTCTGAATTTCTCACTGCTTTGAGTAAGCTCAAAAACTTCCACTGCTGGATAATCCCATGACCAATGGAACCAGGTGAATCATTGCTCCAGAAAAAAGGAGCTGCACAAGGGGCAGATCCACTTTCATTTTCACTTGTGGAGTTCCTCTGCTTCTTTTTCACAGAGTGCAACACACTGTTAGTAAACTACTAACAAATTTTGGGATATCCTGGAGAAAAGCATTCTGTCTTAGGCTAACTTTAAACTTCCACTAAATAGGAGTTTTTCAGATTCAAGTTTACTTCCTACCACCACAGTAACTGCTCTGCTGCGGGAGTCAGAGCTTGGATACCTCCTTGGGACAGACCCATTAGCACGCACTGTATGTGGTCAGCTGTTTGCTCCTATTGCATTTCAAGTGTGGAGTAAAATCAGAACATGACCTAAGATATTTCCATAATTATTTTCTTTAATCACCCCTAATTCCTCTGTTTCAGTATCAAACCTGCCATAGCCAACATCACCCATCCATGAGTGGAATGCTAAATATCCTGTTACAATTCCTGAGGGATGTATACTCCTTAGTGGGGATTTCAGAGGCCCTTACAAGAAATATCTGGAAGTCAGAGACCATGAAAAGGTTTCTGAACTTACCCGCAGTTGGTTTAAGGAGTTGGCAGATGTAAATGACTGTCTGTCTGTCTTGCTAAGAAGTCCACAGTGGTAAGGCAGCAAATTGAGAATGTCAGATTTATCGTTTACCAGCAATAGCTCTTGGCAAGAGGAATGAATCTGTTTACAATAACAAATTAAAGGGGCTGTCCTGGGTCAGACTCAGCTTACAGCCACTTTCCAGCAGCTGTCAGAAGCAGATATCTAAAGAAGAATGGACAATAAGAACCTGATAAACACAATTACAACTCCCCATGCACAACCACCAAGCTAAACATTTTGTTCACAGGCCCCTGATGTGGGGTTTTTTCTGCATATTTTTCTAATTGTTTTTTAACCGCTGTATATTTTTGATATTCTGCAACACCCCCATTTACTCTATGGTAAAGCAGAGAATAAGATTTTCCTCATGGCTTCTTCATACATGTAGTGCTTTTACAGCTTTGTGCAGTGATTATCTCTCTGAGGAACCTGGAGTGTTCACTCCATGCATAAACATGACCCCTATGCCCTTCTCTGTTTGTTAATACATCTTTTTAGAAGTTAGGGGACGAGAAGCACTCAGATTAGAAACACAGATTATTCAAATTCCATGTTCCCATGGAATTCCACAGTGGGCAGTGATGCTTTCTGCTTTCTTTATTAATCCTGACACTTCCTAGCATCTGTTTACCCTGTCAGCTGAGCACTGAGTAACATTTTCTCTTTTACTGAGGATCTCAGCATTTGGAAGGCAGGAAATTGGGCAGAAAACAGTTTTAAAGCCCCTTGTGCTAACCCACAGCACCCATTTCTCCACATGCCTGCAGGACAAAGTCTTCAAAAGTTGCCTGTGAGCAGCTCTGAAAATCTGGATAAGGACACCATATTGTAGATGTCTCCATGAATATGACAGCTGAACAAGGAAAAGTCTCCTTGGATAGAAAACCCAGAACAGGAATAGACCTGTGGTCCTGTGAGGAAATAACCAACAGGCTTCCAGCATCCAGAGCCACACAGATCCCTCACTGAGGGGAGGACACGGGGCAGAAGCACAATTTAAAATGTTTATGGCAATATAAAGTGAAACTTTAACTGTGCTGCCCTCTTCTGTGTACTAGATAAGAAAAAAAGACTAGCAATATTTAATCTCTCCTTTCTTATACAGATGATTTCAGTTCTGTGTCCAAACAATTGTAAGCAATGCTTACAATCACTGCACCTACATCAGACTCCTGGTGGGGACCAAAACAAAACACAGCTTTAGGTGATAAAGTCTGTTCTTGTTTCCCTTGTGGGGAAAATTCCATTTTCCTTTCATATCAATGAATGAAAGCTTGAAACTGGGACAAAGACAGTCACAGGGGAGACTTATGAATTTGAATTGGAAAAGCTTTGCACTTCTTTTTAAGCCAATGCAGAATTTATGGTGTCTTTTCCTGTGGTGAGTGATGTCATGGAATCATTCATGCGAAGTGTGTGGGAATTTGGATGTAAGAGATGTTATCATCTGTTCCAGGAAAAGCTCAGAGTTTTCCAGTTGGAATGTGCTGAGTTTGGCAAATTCCACGTTTGCATCATAGCAGTAATAGGATTCTCTGCTTCTTTTAAATGTCTCATTGTTGCTTTTCCTCTGCTTCTATGCAATATATTCTGGTGAAAACCTTCTAAATTCTTATTGTAGAGTTTTACTAGACTTGAAAGAACCTCTTATTTTCACTTTAAACTGTCAAAGTTCTTTCTGATTTTATTCTTGAGAAAGGTTATGGTAATAATTATGTTAATCATAACATGCTTCAGTATCTACCACTTTCAAAAATTCTGAACTGGTCAGTATTTAGGCTCATGATAAAGTACAGAGGGCAAGCACAAGCATAGGCTGAGGTAACAGAATGGTACGAAGTGTGTATCTTATATAAAGAGCTTTATAGGTAGTAGACTTGAAAAATAGTATTTTGTGAAAGCAAACGAAGATGTTAATTTGAAAGCCAGCCCTAACTAGATAAATCTGAATCAAAACTCCAGTGGAAAAAGTCTCTCAGTCCTAAAGATAGAACTGCAAAATCATGATGCACCATCAAGGACATCCTACACCCAGACCAGTTACAGTGAACCAGGTAAGAAATAAATTTATTACCCTGTTCATCTTATTCTGTCTTCAGGCAACTTCCCCACATCTGGTGAACACCAGCATCTGAAGTCTCTGGTGAGGCAGTGCCATCCTGAGCTGCCCATCACCTTGGGAAAGTGCCAGGGAATTATTGCTCAGCTCTCAATCTCTGCATGTCTCATGCATGAGGAGTTTTCTGTGAGAGGCTTCTTTGACAGGCACATTACAGTGTGAGCCTTTGGGCTCTAGGCATTTGAAGTGAGCTTTCTTAGTTTTCCAAGTCATCAAAAGCTACTTATATTCACTGAAAGACTCGGTGATCATCCCATTCTCTGGTGATAATGAAATTCAGCAAATTGGTTGCTTTTCATGGCATTTTTTCCCTGTTACAGTTTTGGAAATGAGATCAGAATCAGGCCTTGACAGTCTTTCCCCTTCTCTACACTTACTAACAGCAGTAATGAACATGAACCAGGCAAACATTTCCTTGGCAACAGACTCTGGCATTAAAATCATCAAGTCTGTGATTTCACTGCCTGCTCATGCACCCAGGGCTGTGAGGTGAAAGGGTCTTTATTCAACAATTAATGTCAAAAAGAATATGACGAATACACTAAATTGCTTTTCTGTAAAGGCTCTTTCTTTCACACTCATCCCTTTCTTTTATAACCTTTCCCCAAGCAAAGGTCATAAATTTTCATCACTCCTCTGTTCCAGCACACCAGCCCCACCAGAATCACTCAGATGAATCTACAGCCTTCTAAGGTAACAGCAGCATGTAGCTAGGCAACAAAAAAGAATATAGTATTTTTCAGGAAGGAGGGCTTTTCTAGATGATCTCATACAGATGCAGTGCTTTTTGCCATATAAGAAGAAAACAGCTCATTGGAGAAATGAGTCTGTCACCCTGGCACCGCCAAGTCATGTTGATGTATAGGCTTCCCTTGATTAGCTGTGACAGAAAATAACAGTGCATTGGATTCTGCTCCTAATTATTTCTCTATACCTAGTACATATTTGTAAGGGGTTTTTTACAAAGACTAAAAGCCACAAACGATTTTATGGCAGATTTCATTAAGCGTAATCCTGATTAAAAAGGAATGCTTTGATAATTACGAAGCCAGCTGAAATAAACTGTATCTCAGTGCAGCTGAGACTGTGTCAGCTTTACAGAAAAGATTTTATGAATGGAAAAGACATCCTGTTTTTTGTACAGTCCATCACTATATGATAGGGCAGAGCTCTTGTGGATGGTGTTTTATGTTGTGAAGGGATTCAGAGAAGTGCAAGTGGACAGACTGATGTGATCTACAAAGGATAGCACAGGTATCAGTGCCTTGGAGCCCGGGATGAAGGTGATGAAGCTGGTAAACAGAGGATGACAGAGGTGCCAGGCCACATTCTGGGCTTTCACAGAACCCCAGACTCACGGAATGTGCTGACTCGGGAGGGACCCCCAAGGATCATCCAGTCCAACTCAGCCCTGCACAGGACCATCCCCAAGAGTCACACCGTGTGCCTGAGAGTGTCGGAGGGGCTTTTCCTGCCTGGAGAGGCCGCGGGAGCTCCGGGATGCTGGTGCAGGCAGCTGCCCTCGCTCCTGGGGCGGTTCGTGCCGGCAGGGCTCGGGCAGCGGGATCGCAGCTCCACCTGCCGGGAGCCGCTGTCGGCCCCGACCCACGCGGGGATCCCCCAGCTCGGACCCGTTCCAGCGTGCCCCGCTTCCCTGCCCATCGGTCCGCTGGACCTCTCGCTCTTTACAGCCTGTGTGTGGTGCAGTAACACGCTGAACTCACGGGGCTTTCCAGCTGTTCTCCAGCCGGGGCAGCCCGGCCTGGCCGGACCCGCGGGCACCGCGGACAGCGCCTGCCCTGGAGCCCTCCGGGGTGCCCGTGTCCCAGTCACAGAGCACGCCGAGCTGGAAGGCACCCACGAGGATCAGCGAGTCCAGCTCCTGGCCCTGCACAGGACCATCCCCCAGGTCACACCACTGCTCTGCGTTGCAGCTCCCGTGGCAGGTGTTTGTTCTGGTACAGACCTGACTGCAGCTGATCAGAGACGTTACATCACAGCCTTGGCAGCTCCATGCATGTATTTCCTCTCTTTGGCATCTTATTTTATTTGTGTATTCCAGAGCCTGCTCTGTGGGATGGCTTTCATTCTTCCCAGCTGGACCAAGGCACGATTCAAGGCACGTTGTCTCTCTCAGCTTGCCATCCTTCCTGCCAAGCAGGGATTGCCCAATTAGGAGTGAAAGCCAGATAAAAGACACCGTTTATTTGTAGTCAGTGGAGGATTCAAGCAACTTCCCTGATGATGAAGTCTGGATCACAGTAAAATGTCTGAGGAAGGTACTAACACAGTAAAGTTCCTGCAGTTTTAAGGATTAGTGGAATATGCTGCAAGTGCTAAACTAGTAGGGTCTGTTACCTGGTGTGTATGCAACTTGCATCTAAGCTATAGTGTTGATCTATTCAGCCATAAAATGCAGAAAACCATTTAATTATATGACTTGGTAACTGCATAAATACATCTCCTGCAGAGTCAAGTGCTCAGACTACAGGTGAACTGAACTCTGTATAGCAAAATGACATTTGCATTTACAGTAAGGCAGATATGCTTGAGATTGAAGCTGATACAATGGTTACCTTTTGTTTGATAAAATAAATGCACGCTCTTGTTTTACTAGGAATGGCCCAATATTGTCCTTACCAACAGAAGTAAATGTGACAAGGCTTCATCACTTCTATGCTAAAAATATAATCCAGACTATAACCTCAATGAAAGCTCTAAATTTGCAGGATTAGACACAAGATGGTTAGTGTGGAGGGGAAGAAATTGTTTAAATAATAGTTCCTGTTTCAGGCTCCTAGTCAAGATTTTCATTAGTAAGAATCATTAATAAAGTAGAATATGACAGGCTTTTTACATTATTGACTCAGATTTCAAAAAACCCAGAGTATAAATGCATTGTTATACAATAAGTCAGTATCAATTTGGAGAGAAACAATTTACATGACTCATTCCTTATTGTTATTGTCTGTCTACCTAAAAAGTAATTGTTTTTTTTTAAGTTGGCTGCAGTGTTAGTCAAACTATTTTCTCATTTTCAGTAATAAAACTAGTTTTGTTATATTAAAACTGCTAGGGGAAAAAAATTGGAATCCATTGGCGTTTATTGTTTTTCTCTGCAAACATTCCAGACTACATGGATGATTTATTTGTCACTTCTCAGGGGAAATAAAAAGTATTTCTGCATAGATACCTTCATAATCCCTAGACAGAGTATGTGCCAGCTCTCCCATTAGCAAAGGAGAGAAATCAAGCTGTCAGGCATCCTGGAGTTAAGCAAGCTCCTGACAGTCTCCTGAGGTTATTTTGGTCAAAGCTATGTGTGGCATATCTGATGGGAACCCAGATGGAACTAATTTGGGTAGATTAGGAAAAGAAAGTGTTATGATAAACCATCATCCCAAAGTTACATCACAGAAACAGGCAGGATCAGGTCCAGCAGAGTTTGGCAGTGGTGACTGGCCGAGGTCCTTCTGCTTGGCTCAGCTGGACTCAGCTGCTGCCCAGACCCTTTGGCCGCTGCTCTGAGCTGTAGCCACTGGGCATCTCCCCTTGCCAACCCAAAGCGTTGGGTTTATGTAATATTTGTTCTCCTGATCCTCCCATCTCCTGCCATTTGTGACTTACCTGCAGTGGCACAGCAGAGGCTTTCTCCTTGCCTGCAGCAGCACCAGGGCACTAACGGGGTCCATAACAGCCCAGCAAGGGAGGGCAGAGGGGACCGGGCTGTGGCCATGCCTGGGCTACAGGGCCCACATGGGAGTCTCCCCTGCAGGCTGCCAACTTGTAGGGAACAAGGGAAGCAGGGGCGTGGGAGGTGTCCAGCAATGCCAGCTCGTTTGTTTCCCCTGCAGTCGGAAGACAAAGCTTCCAGCAGTGTAGGAGCTCCATGTTGGCACAGACTGAGATCTGGAGCTGTGTCAGGGCAGGCTCAGGGTGGATCTCAGGGAAAGGTTCTTCCCCCAGAGGCTGGTTGGCACTGCCCAGGCTCCCCAGGGCAGTGGGCACAGCCCCAAGGCTGCCAGAGCTCCAGGAGGGTTTGGATGATCCTCTGGGGCACAGGGGGGGACTCTTGGGGATGGGCCTGTGCAGGGCTGAGGGTTGGACTGGATGATCCTTGGGGGTCCCTTCCAACTCAGCACATTCTGTGATTCCGTGACAGTGGCAGCACAGGGAGGTGTTGCACACTCCTGCCATTTCATTCTCTTCCTATGTTTTCCCAAAGGTTTCAGGCAGCAGGTGCTCCTGATTCCCATGTTATATTTGTTCCACAGGCTTGCTGGAAATTAACTTCTGCCCTGTTCTCTCCCTGCAGTCCTGCTCTGAGACCTGAGCTATGGCAGGACCCAGAGCCTGTTTTAGTTTCTGTTGCAAAGAGGAGAGCCCTGGTGTCCCACGTGTGTGAGCACTGCAACAAAACCAATGAGACAACTGGCAAGGGACCCTGAGGAGTTGGTAGAATGAAGCGAGAGAGCAGGGTTCCATCCATCCAACCAACCAGGACGGTATCACTGCAGACAGTGCTGCTCCTTTGATCCACAGAGGAACAGTAAGGAACGGAGATAACCTGAGGCAGGATGGAAAAGCTCTTTACGGGTAGGAGATAAAATAAAAAATGTATGAATTCATAGTAAGAAATACGTGAGGAGTTCACAGAGTGAGATGCCATGTCTTCAGCAACACTGAAGTGCGTTGGACAAAAGGAGGATTCTCTGCTATCTGTACATTTTGTAAATTTTCTTTATTTTTAGCTTTTTGTGGAATGAAAAGTTTTATGTGCTTTCTATTAAATGTTGCTGGCAAATGGCTGTGAGACACAGCAGCAGACCTTCCCTGGTTTGGTTCTCTGTGCTGACACCTTTCTATAGCAACACTGGAAAGATTTTGCTATAAACCTTTCTTCTGCCTAGGGAAAAAAGGTGACTCTGCCACTTCTTCAGTCTGTATTCATGCCAAACAGTGCATTCTGTAAAGGAAAGGAAAGGGGTCTTGTTCTCTGCTTGACAGGCTAAAGGGAAATGCTTTTAACAGCTATAAAAAAAGGCATTGTAAAACAGGTAGTTTATAAATGAAGGCTCCAGGGGGAGATCTTTATCAAAGCACTTCATTGACGTAGACTCATCACTCCTCAGCATGGCCAGGATCCTGAACTAACTTTGTTAACTGAGCTCAGTGTGTGGCACACACTGCTCCACCCAGGGGGCACAAATAGTGCCATTCCAGTGGGAGGTTCTGCCAGGGACAGTTCAGTTGTGTCTTTGGATACAAAGCTGCTGAGCTGCTTCTCGACCACTCGTGAAACTGTGGGATTGACAGTGTTGAGAAGTTGCAGGTTGCTGGTGGCAGCAGCAAGGACAGTGTGGGAGCAGGGGGAGAATCCTGCTCTCTCCCGGGATTAGGATGGACCCGAGCAGGGTGAGAGCTGGAGGTGCAGGAGCTGTGTTTGTCTGGGCACAGACACACCCCAGGGCAGGTTCCTCTGCTGCCCCAGGGAGCCCCTGTGCCAGACTGGGAGCAGGGAATGCCATCCAGCCACCCCTGAGCCCAGGAATGTGCAGCAGATGTCTGCTTCTGGCATTTTTCCTGGATGAATGAGGCTGCTTGTATTCAACACAGCTGCTCCAAAGGCTTGTAGTTTCTCATGGAATGTGTCCTATTACAAAGCATTCCAGAGACTAAATTTAGGCATGGCTTTTTGGAAAAATAAAAGTCTGAACAGGAATATTTGTGACAAGTTAATGTTTTCTTCTCCCACCTCATACAGAAGGAGTCAGATAATGATCATTAAAATCAAGATGGAAGATTTTTTAGAACTGGTGGTATATTATCATTCAGCAAGTGCAGAGCTGAGAGAGCCTGGACAGGAGGACCTGGGATCTTCAGCAAAGTTAACTGTGCTTTGTGGTTTCCATCATAAATCTAACACCCACATCACTTCAACAAGCATGCCAGTTCTCAAGTAATCCAACTCTACACTCTAAATAACAGAAGCCAGACCTTTTCTTTGATATCCCACAACAGATTCCCCTTACTGGAAAGTCATCCAACTGCGTACTGTAAATTTAAACCATCAAACACAAACTGTTGTTTCTCTGAAAAGGTAAATGGTATAAAGTGCACCCCCAGGGTTGTACGATGTGCTTGATGAGGCAAATGCCAACATCCCAATAAATTACTTAACACTAGTATTATATAGAAAGCCAAGCAGAGATCTTCAACAAAGCCTAATTTACTGATTCCTTCCCTATTTGGAGTGGAGGTTGAAGCAATCTGTTGGCAGCTTAGTCATCCTTCTGTTTTCCCCCTGGCACATACTTGAATTCCTTTCTACCCCAAAATCTGGGCAGGCAAAATTCATTTTCTATTTAAAAAGCCACCAAAAAAAGGAAAACAAAATGAAAGCAACCAAGTGTGCTGCCCACGGGCTGCCTGCCTGCATTACCATGGCTGAAGTTTCAGTTGTGGTGCAAATGTTGGCAGTGTCAGAACTAATCAGTCCAGTGACTCAACACGAGAGGCAGAGAGGAAAGCTGGGTCATTCTGCTCCTCGCCCAATATTAATATTACATAAATATTGTCCTTATTTAGTTTCATTCATACAGCCCAGCAAGTGCTGGCCATTCAAAGGATGCTAAGCCAAGTAAGGCAAGGCTGCTGCAGAGCTGCCTGTCTGTATGAGCCCTGGGCAAACAGGGAGCTTATTTCTGAAACTGGAAGATTTGGCTTGGTTACTCTCCTATTTTGCTACAGGACTTCAGATGTCACACTTGGATCACCCCAAGTTTCCTGAGCTGCTCAACACAGGCTAGGCTGGACTGCTAGGCCGGGCTTTCCACAATGCTCATAAACTTCAGCCTTAAAACAGCACCTGAGACCCCCGAGGAGAAAACAGTCCTGCCACATAAAGCATTGCCATCAAGCAGGTGAGCACAATCTATGTTTTAGGAAGGCTATTACTTATTCTCCAGATAACTGACGATGATGAAGGTAACATTGTACGTGTGCAGGCACCAAAATACCTCACAGGATTTTACAGGTTGTTATTTTTCTGTGTTGTCCATGGCTAGAGACATCTTTTAAAAAGTTCAAATTAATTCTTAAGGAATTTTTCTCTTGTCAATGTTTGCCAAAGACACCAGTTTAGCGAATGCCCAAACCAGAATTTAGTGAATTGCCCAAACCAGAGGCATAGGCCAGGTTTTAGTATTAAATCTCAATACATTGAGAGCAAAACTTGTCATTTAGCTGTCAAACACAGCAGAGGGTTGCTGGGCTGTTCATCCTGAAAACTATGAATAACTCCTACAGGTGCATAAAAAAAAAAGCCCCTCCCTCAAAGATACTGAATTTTCTACCACAAGTAAGTAGTATTGAAAATAAACCACTGTCTCCGTTTGAGTGGGACACAAGTGTTTTGTTGAGACCAAACCACAGGGGAGACCCAAAACTCCTCCCCC
>JAWWES010000021.1:1554435-1590401 GCA_035583135.1 Lophotriccus pileatus
GTGGTTTCTTTTTTTTTTTTTTTTTTTTGTGGGGGGGTGCAGTCTTTGTTGGTGTAAGGGGTTTTATAAAGACTTTTCATTGTTGACAGCTCTGGAACCTGTGCAGCCCTTCCCTGTTTCCTTTGCCTGTAGCCCTGCCAGCAGATTAACCGCGGTTAGCTCCCTGGTTGTTCCCAGGCGGCGCTGGGCCGTTCCCGGGATGAGGTAACGCTGCACCAGGGGCTGTATCGGCATCCTGGGGGTGTTCCCGGTCACGGAGTTCGGCTGCGCTCCCTGCTCCCAGCGCCCTCGGCCCGGACCTTTGTACCTGCCCTGTCGCATAAAACCGGCAAGTCACCGGGAGTCCAACCGGGCATGAAAAATGGCTCCTCACAGACAGATTGCTTTGCTTTGCTCCTTGTTTTGTAGTGTTGCGTTCCTCTGGTGTGGAGCAGAAGGTGAGATGCACAGTCTGTTGTTCCTGCTGCTGAGGAAGTTGATTCTCAAAGTGTGATTTTTCAAAGGCAGTAAATCTCTTCTGCTTTGGTAACAATCTGCAACAGTATCTTAGTGATGCAAAAATTACTGGCTTTGTGAGATGAAACCATTTCTGAGATGATTTTATGAAAAGAAAGCTTTCAATCTTCTCTAAAATGTAGAAAGCAAAAACGTTTCTGAATTATCTAAAGTAAATATTTTTAAGATTTTGTTGAATGATAAATTTAGAAAACGTTAATGGCTTTGCTGTTTGCTCGGAAATTTGCTTTTTAGCTTTATGCACAGTGACCAAACTCTGTCCTACCTAGTTCCAGGTGTCACTGGCAGAGCAGATATAGGAGAGTTTGGCAGTGCGTGTCTGTCATTGCACAAAAGCAAAATGAAAACTGAACAAAATTGAAAGGAATAAGCTGAAATTTTCTAAATTAAACAGTTAAAATGCCTAATTGAAAAGTCTGTCTGACAATTGTAAAGATGCAATTTATTTTTTTTTCGCATCTTATGTGTTACTTAGGACAGAATGGTGCGGAGCCAGAAGTGACTCTTGCGCTTGGACGGCTCAAAGGGAAACAAACAAATGTGAAGGGGACAGACAAACTTGTAAATGCATTCCTTGGAATTCCTTTTGCAAAAGCCCCTGTTGGATCCTTGAGGTTTTCCCCACCTGAACCACCTGAACCCTGGAATGATGTGAGAGATGCCACGTCTTACCCACCCCTGTGAGAGCTGTTCAGTTCCTTTGTGTACAGACCCTGCTCGTGTGGGTCGCTGGGGTTGTGTTTATTGGGGTACAGACTGTTTGGGAGGAGCTGGTAGTGGATGCACTGCCAGTACTGGAGTATTTCAAGCCCAAGTCCTGCTTTTCCAGGCTGCACCTCCAGCTGTGTATAAGTAACACAAAGTTCAAGCACCCCATCGGGATTCAGCCTGTGGGGCAAGAGAGTGTTCTCTCTATCGTTATTACACTGATGCCATTGCAGTTTCATTATTAATAATCGTGCTTCCTTTCTTTTGTGAAGATGTCCTCAAGATCTGTCCTTGTTGAAAATAGCTGAAAGAAACTTCAAAGAAAAACACATTCCTTTCAGAACTTCTGAGGACTGTTTGTATCTCAGTGTTTACAGCCCTGCTGGTTCCAGCAAGAAGGACAAGTTACCTGTAAGTAAACCCATTGCACAAACGTGTGCAGTACAAAGTTTGCACCTAATGATTGCTCCTAAGAGTCTTAATTGCTTTTGAAAATGTGATGCTGCACTAGCAGAAATAATATTAGTATGTAAAATGTAAAATTCAAAGCCCACCAACCTAAAATTCAGCTGCCATTGTGTTTTGGTGCTTTGGAGTTCTTAAATATCTGGTGGTGTTTTCCTTTTTGGAATGAAATGTGCAAACCGGTGTATAAAAGCATGTCTCACCCTTTTTTTTTTCCCTAAGGTAATGGTGTGGATCCATGGAGGCAATTTTATATTTGGTGGTTCTTCTAGGTATGATGGTTCAGCACTGTCAGCCTACGAGAATGTTGTGGTAGTAATAATTCAGTACAGACTTGGACTCCTTGGATACCTCAAGTAAGATCCCCTATTTCACTTTTTACAAAGTACTTCCTGTCATGTTTACATGGGTAGTTTTGTTTGCTAAATCAGCTGAACTTCTCTACCAGCTTCCCACTGTTACAGTGGTTTCAGTATATGTAATTCACTGACATCAGGACTTCAGAGCCTTAAGAAACGTCTGTAAATCCTGTTTGCATTGCCATTTGATTGCAGCCTGCTATCAAATTGTAGTTGAGCTGGTTTGGTTCTGGAGAGGATGTTTGTTCTTGCCTCTACTTCCATCCACTGGTGGGTAAAGCAAAAACTCATCCAGAGTAGAGGGCAGGGATCCCTTGGTGTAGGGGTGAGCAGACAGCAGAGGTGAGTCTTAGGTGTGACTGTGGAGGGCTGTGGCTCAGGGGACTGTGCACACCTTCCTGGGCCAAATCACACAGAATGTTCTCAGTTGGAAGGGACCCACCAGGATCACTGACTGCAACTCCTGGCCCAGCATAGAACAAAGTCCCAAGAGTCACACCATGTGCCTGAAAGCATCATCCAAACCCTCCTGGAGCTCTGGCAGCCTTGGGGCTGTGCCCACTGCCCTGGGGAGCCTGGTCAGTGCCAACCACCCTCTGATTTTGATTTCTAACATCAAGTCACACAGAGCATGTCTCAAATACTACCCATATCTGTACTCCTAAGTGAGACACTTCAGTGCATCTTATTTTTTATCCACTGTAATGGTTTCTAGTGAATATTTGTAATGTTGTGCCTTTGGTGCCTCTCAGTTTTGTTCTCAACACTTCAAATTTCTGCTAAGCATGTCTCCATCTGTTTAACACAAAACAAGTAAAGGCTTGATCAAAGACAAGTAACTGGGGAAACACAGGAAATGTGATGGTTTCTCACGCACATGTAGCACCTGATGATCTCTTTCTATCATGACCTCTGTTAGTAACTAGAGTAATAGCCACCCATTTTCTATGCAGAAAGTTAACCATCAACCTTTCACTGGGCTCCGTACTGTAGTTTCTTCCTGTGGCTCAAGTGAATTTTGCTTGATGTGTAAGCTAGTTACAGTGGAAGCAGTTTGCTAACATCTCCTGTGAGATTTATATGTTGTTTTAACCTTACTTCACTCTGTGCCCTGCAGTCCTCACTGAGAACTCCTGCTAGGGCCAGTGTGGGTACAGAGTGAGAGCAAAATTCAGTGAGAGTAAGAGCTACAGCCAGCCACCCAGAAATCACAGGACAGGGGTCTGCTGCCTCTTTTTCTATAAAACCTAAGCTCAGAAAAGTTGTTTTATGCCTTTCTATCTTTCATAGCAAATATTTTATGAAAACCCTTACTCAGGAAGTTGCAAATACGTAAATTATAAAATTAATTCTTAGCTCCTACCAATTTAGAATAATACAGAGACTTTAGTTGTAACATTTATGATGAAATAAACCGCTGGCAATGCATACTGCCAATCCAGTAACCTCCCCCAGACGTTTACCTGAAAGCCTCTGTGATTTGTTTCAGAGCTTTGCACAAAGTTTAATTTACTCTGGTGTTATTGCTCTTCCTTGGCTTATAGTGCTTTTCTTTCAGTACTGGGGATGAACACGCTCGTGGGAACTGGGCTTATTTGGATCAAGTAGCGGCTCTTCAGTGGATCCAAGGAAATATCGAACACTTTGGTGGAGATCCAGGATCTGTCACACTCTTCGGTGTATCTGCAGGATCTTGCTCTGTTTTTGCACATGTAGGCATACAGTAGATAAACTAGAAAGTAAAGTCTTTAAAAAAAAAATCTTCAAAAACTCATTTAGTGCAACATTTCATGCTTAACCTTATTTTTGACAGTAAGAGTAACAGCACATTGTGCTAAGTCTGAAGACTTCCCCTGTAAGCAAATAAAAATGTGTAATTCTCTATTGAATCCAAGAGTCTAATCAAGCATAAAGTTTGAGATAAGGATGTTTATGTAGAATAACTTTTGTTTTTCCCTTCTTGGCAGGTTTTATCTCCTTTGTCTAAGGGTCTCTTTCATAAAGCAATATCAGAGAGTGGAATTCTACTTCCCCCCACTAGAGATTTACTTCTTTCTGTGGATCCTAAGGTAGGCTCAGTTTTTTTTGCATTTTAAAGCCTTTGTAACCTAAAATGGGATATTTAAATGTGATCATGTGGTTAAAAGCAAAAAGGGGAAAATTTCATTTCATATTATGCAACCAAGTTGATAAAATCTATTCTCACAGCATACCTATTTATTTTCAGTCTTGTTTGGCATTAGAAAGAGATTGTACAGATATGTGATCATAACACCTGTGGGTTGATGTGGGTATTTTCAGTCATACACGTACCAAGCAAGGCCAAATGTCCATTTTTATACCCACTGTACCCTATGGAGTAACTATGACACTTATTATGGGAAGTTTAATAAGAATCCAGAAGAGGCATTCAGTTTTCATTGAACTGTGGTCTTTTATGGAGAGCTTTTATGTGAAGTAAAATGGTTAAATATAAAACAAAACAATACTTTCAAATAAAATTCCTTTCTATAAGTACCTTTCCATTTCTCTTCCTGCAACAGCAGGTGGTAAGGTAAATATCTTGGAAATTGATTTTCTGAATTTTCTTTCCTTATTTGGTTTATGCTGTAACCTTGTGTTTTCTCTAGATTAAAGTATGTTGTAAAACAGGGAATGGAAATATAGCAAGAAAGAGAAGTATACCAGAATGATTTCACTTTGTGTGTAGTATTTCTAGTAAATAAAATACTCAAAGATCTATCGGGCTCACCTAAAGCTGCCCTTTAAGTAAAACTATTTACAGTAGTGTGTATAATAACTTTCTGTTTATGAATCCCTTCAAGACCACCTCACAGCTAACAGACATTTTCTTTCTTAACAATTTTCAGAAAATTGCAGGTTTCTTTAATTGTGACACGAGCAGTTCCCTCTCCCTGCTAAGCTGCTTAAGGAAGCAGGAAGCAGACCATATAATCTTCAACACCACGGTAGGTGAGACTGGAGAGCTACAGAATATTTAACTTGCATTGCTCAGCCTCTGACCAGAGTTCATTGCTGGTCTGCTCCAAAACTGATTTTTCTGAACTTTCCTCTAAGTACCCCCTAAATGTTGAAATATCAGATCATTTCTCTCTGTCACAGCACCTGGAAAGTTGTGAGCGAGGCTTGAGCATATCATGCATTTCAATGTCAGAGGCAGCACAAGATCAGGAAACCATCACGTTACTCCATCCCTTGACCCAACCAGCCTTGCATTTTATACTCTTGTGCCAAACTAGATCTGTGTTACAGTGGCTGTAGATACTCAGATTTCTTAAAGCCCTTTTTTTGCACTTCGAACATTAAATGTGGACACCTTATATGGTTTGAATTGAAAATACTATTAACAAGTAATTTGATCTTTTTTTTTTCTCCTCTTTCAGGAAGTGCCATTTCTGCCCATAGTTGTGGATGGAGTATTTCTTCATAAGTCCCCTGAAGAGATACTGGCTGGAAAAGAATTTAATGCAGTTCCATTTATGATAGGAGTCACCAACCATGAATTTGGCTGGAATATCAGATCTGTAATTTAATGGTTATTCTCTATTTTTTTTAAATGTTTGTTTAAATGTTTGGTAGAGGCAACTTGAGAAGGTATTTTCTGGTAGGACAAGGTTTTGCATTGTTGGAAATACATACATGGTAAACTGTGCTTGCATTGGCTCTGTAGTGACCCAGAAGCACAGGCATTACTTGCTGTGTAGTCAGTCTGAACCTTCCTAAGAGCTGTGTCTCTGGCAGTGTGCTGGCACCGAGTCCAAGAAGAGCAGTGTAAAACCTGTTCTCATTTATTTTGAGTCAGAAGAGCTGGTTTATGTAATGCTGTGAAAGAGGAGGAGCAGTGCCTTTATTTCAAAGGGCTCAAACAATTGAACTAGACACAGAGGCTGCCAATGACTTTTAAGATCTCCAGTAACCCTGTGAGGCAGAAGAAGCTTTTTGCTTCAGCTCTGCCCTAATTCTTTCTAGTCTTACAAGTTTCTTAATGTCTGATTTAAGAATAAACTGCTTAGCATGAGTGGTTTTTGTAGAAAGCTTCCCCAAGGACACATTTACTGCAGTAAATAAATACAGGCTTTTCAAGGCAGCTGCTCCGTTGTGCTGTACTTCTGCCTATGGTGCTTCCAAAAATAAACACCAGTAGTAAGAGTAAAGTGGAATAATCTGGTTCCAATGTTAAAATTAATGAAGTTGAATGGTGCTAATAACATTCTTTTTTTTTTTTTTTTCTTGTGCAGACATCAAAAATAACAGGTTTGAGGGAAATAGGAGACAAAAAATCAATTGCTTCAACTCTGGAGATGTTTCTACCAATGATAGTAAGTACTGTTGCCCTGAGTTAATTTGAGAAGTGAATTTTCTTTTTCAAGCATATAACAGCTCTGAGGTATAATGTTGCTAAGAGCTGAGGTCATATTATGTTTTGGGGAGAGTCCCAGCAAAGTTGACAGGAGTGGGGTGTTACACAGAAGTAGGATTGAGCCAGGCCTGGGATGTTGGGAAATGTTTTCCTTTCTAGATTTCTGAAGCAACATTTTTATCTTACCTGTTTGTATGTAGGATTACTGTAACAGTGTCCCTAATGTTCAGGTATCTCATGGCTAATCTCCTGGTTGATGGGTTTGTTTCAAGGCAGAATTTTCCAGTGTGTTTACGTGAAATTAAAAGCAGCTTTTAAAGTAGTTACTTTGCACTCCTAAAGTGTATCTTCCAAGCAGCAAATTCTAGCACTAAAAACCTACCCTGTGTTCCGAGATCCAGTTGGTCTTGCCCTGTAGTCTAATAGTCCATAAATCTTTCAAGGACTCAGAGAATTTATTTTTGTTATTCCCATCTCTTTTCTCCTGAAGAAAACAGAAGCCAGACGTATTATCAGGAAAAATTGCTGGATCTTTGAGTCCTGTAGAGTTTTAACCCATATAAATCTGGTGCCAATTTGACCTGAGGTGGTTGGGGGGTTTAGGCTGAGTTTTTTGTTTATTTTTGTTTGGTTGGTTTTGTTTGGGTTTTTTTGGGAGTTGAAGGGGTGGTTTTGGTTTTTTGGTTGGTTGTTTGGTTGGTTTGGTTTTTTATGTTGGTGTTGGGCGGCTTTTTTCCTCACAAAAAGTCTGAATGGGTTTTATTTCCCATCAACATGGGGGCTATCCTGAACCTTTGTGCCTTTGCAGAATCTCTGAAGTTAAAAAGATGACATTTTTAGCTGCTAATAGAGACAGTCTAATCTAATAGATTTGTCTGTTTGTTTTCGTGTTTCCCCTTTGTCTCTTTAGGATCTACCATCAGATTTTCTGCCCGTGATAGTAGATGAATATGTAGGAGACACAGATGATCCTGCTGAGCTACGGGACCGGTTTCTGGACTTACTGGGGGATATGGCAATTGTCATGCCAGCCATTAAAGCCCTGAATTATCACAGGGGTAAGATAATGAACTGCAGGAGGATAGTCAAACCTCTTACTGCATGCTGCATCAAATGATGTAGACACAAACCCTGTCATGTGTAGGCAACCCTTCTTGAGATTCCTACTGGGCACTGGAGGATGAAGAGTGATACAGGTCTGCAGGGCTGTATGTGGTCCTTCATCTTTGTCCTAGTGTCTTGCACTGTGCTCATAATCACAATATATTGACACCAGAGCATGATAACACAGGTAAATGTTTGCTAACTGAACTATACAGGCTTAAAAATTAAAATATATCAAAGCAACCTTTGCCCTTTGACCCACAGCTACGTGGGAAGTCAGCAGCCCTGTGGTCAGGAGAGTTCTAAAAATCATGACAATCCCTGCCAAGATACCCAGAACTGGAAATAATTTGATGTTATTTTTTATTCTCTAAGTTTTCTTGTGGTGAACTTTGATTTTTTTTTTTGGGGGGGGGAAGTGCTGTGAGTTCTTAATTTTGAATTAAAGATAAAAGTACACATTTGAGTGTGACATTACATTAGAAATGTACCCAGTATAGAGCTTTGGGCACGTTTAAAGTGGTATTTTAAACAGCTGATGTCAACTGTACTTTATGCATCTCTTTAACTCTCTAAATGTTCCATTTTCCAGAGTCTGGAGCCCCTGCCTACTTCTTTGAGTTCCAGCACCGCCCCAGTTCGTACTGGGACAGCAAACCAGAGTATGTGAAGGCTGACCATGGGGATGAAGTTGGCTTTGTCTTTGGAGGACCTTTTCTGGCTGGAGAAATTCAGCTGCGCAGTAAGAAACAGTCATTCATGTTCCCATAGAAATGAGCCTTGTAACTGGCATTATTACATATTTTAATCAGACTAAAGTGCTTCTATTACAGTGAGACCAAAGCAGAATTTGTTTTGCACTCTTTGTCTTCCCCACTCTCTGTCACATACAGTTTGCTCATTCTGAAGCACAGTAAGTTATACATATTGTTAACAATTTAGCCAACAGGACATTTGCTAAAAAACTCACTGCCATTAGACCAGCACTGTCCATGAATTTGCCAAATAGCTTTGGCTGAAAAATATAACTGAAGGAAAGATGACTCAATTAATACATAAGCATTTTATGCAAAATGGAACGAGTCCATCGAGGGAGGATTAAGGGTGTACTCCCAACATTCTCATGAGATTTGAGAAGTTCCTTCAGGCAAAAAACCCACATGGATACATTCCAGATGAACATGCCAATCACTGCACAGTTCAGATGCACAATGCCACATCCTAAGGAACATTGTGAATCCAGCAGTATGTTTTAATTATATATGCCTAAACCAATAATACTCAGGATGGTGTATTTTCCTTCCCACGAAACAAATTAGGAACAGTTCTTATTTTGACAAAGAAAAGAGAGAAATTCTACTTTAAGTGAATTCGCAATTTTTCTGCTGTTATTTTTGTCATTTGAACAGTAGTTCATAGTCTGTATCAAAGCTTACATAAATGAAAGTGCTCCCTTTTACTCCACTGAACTTTGGAGCAATCCAGCTATGTTGTAAAACCCCTTGTTAATCTGTTACTAGAGCCTTTTGATTTGCTTATATTTTACATTTATTTTTTTACTTCCATACTTACTACAGTAGGAAACACTGCACAGTTGTTTTCCTATTTGCCTGAATGTACCGAGGGCATTCAGATAACAAATATTTTTCTTAAAGTGTTGAGATGCAGTTATAATTAATAACACACTGCAGTTATGTTCCCCTGGTGATGCAGTGGTCTTGTGTGTCACTGTATATACATGAATATTCTTGAAGTGCTGAGAAATGGCATCACCTCGTATCAGAATGAAGAAATCTTTGCCTCATCATGCTGTGAATAATAGGGAGGATTTCAGCCCCACAAAGATGGAGTGAGATCCAGGAAGCTCATGTGGCCCATTCCTTGAGTTTACTAGCAGAACACATGGGGTTTTTTGGTTCTGCTTCTGGTTTCTGGGAAAGCTACAGACACATCACCTTGTTTCCTTGTTCCCAAATTCCCTGGTTGTAGAATGAGGATAATTATGTTACTCATGAAGTGCTGAAATCTCGTGATGCTGCATTGCTAATAACATTTTGCAGGTATCCTGTCTCTGTTGCAATTGATAAGTAGTTGCAGCATTTTCACAGACAGAAGTGCTGCTCCTGTAGTAGTAGTGTCTTGCTTTTGCCACACATAATAACTGTTTTGTGTTTTGCCTTTCAGGTGAAGTTACAGAGGAAGAAAAGAACCTCAGTAGAACTCTGATGAAGTACTGGGCTAACTTTGCTCGAAATGGGTAAGAATCATGAGATTCATGACACATCAGTGCTCTGTACTGACTTCTGTGGTTGAATTTCCCTGTGCCTGAAAAGGGCATTCACTCTTTCTTTCTTTCTTGTTGTTTGCAGAAATCCTAATGGAGAGGGTCTGGTTGAATGGCCATCTTACAACCTAAATGAAGAATACTTGCAGATAAATCTAAAACAAAAGAAAGCCAGGAAGCTGAAAGAAGAGAAGGTGGATTTCTGGAGAAAGCTGATGCTTGAAAAGGCAAATAACCAAAGAATGGAAAACAAGAAGGTTAATTCAGAGTTATAATTTACAGTCTACACATGCACATAATATGCAAGCTATTGGGGTAGGAAAACAAATTACTTGAAGTCTTTTTGAGAATAAAATTCTATTTCCCTTCTTTTCATCTTTTCTTCACAGTTGTCATACTTGCAATTATTAATTGTAATAATTCCAATTGATCCCTCAGTTGTTAAATACAGCTACCACATTTCCCCAGTGCTCAGGTTTTTCTGTCACTTCCCCATGACTGAAGACAGAATGTAGCAGCATTGTTTGAATAAAATGAAATCAACAAAGACCCAATTTGCCAGTAAAACTGTCTTTTGATGTTAAGTGTATCAGTGGTGGTACAGAAATTCTGGTGTGCTGTAGATAAAGAAATGTCCTCTGTGGAAAGAAAATGAAACTACAGAATGTTCTGCTTTGTAAGTTGGTTTTATAACAGAGACAGTATAGTACTGACTGTTGTGGTACATATCTGTCATAGTGGTGCTGGGATTAAGACTTCTCTCAAATGTTAGAAAAGGGAGAAAATGACACCCACTTCTGTCCTTTTCAGTTTAGTTGTAGCTCCTCTGCAGGGACCAACACTGCTGGCTTTGCCCTGGTGCTCCTCCTGTGCACAGTCAGTCCCAGACTCTGCTGGCACTGGGGCACAGAGTTACCAGCACTGAGGAGAGATTAGCTTGTACCAGAACCCCTGCGGTGCCCTCCCCACCTGATCTGTGCTTGGACTGCCCAGAACAGTCTTGAACTCCTCATGTCGGAGTTGACAAGAACTTCTCTGCTAAGCCTTTATTTCCTGGACCTGCCCCCAGGCTGCTCCATCTCTCCCAGCCCTAATCCTGGGCACACTGGTACCTCACAGTTCTGCAGCTCCACAGATCCTACAGGACACTGATCATCAGCTCCCCCCTCCCTTCCTCTCCCTTCTTAATCCCTGGAAGAATTTCAGATTCTTCATAGCTAATAATGGCCTACAGCAACTAGGTAGCCATCCCTTCTTTGCAAATTACTTCATTGGAAGAAACAGGGTGGGATTTCCAACACCTTTTTGCCCAAATTCTGTTGCCGGTCAGAAATCAGGAGGTAGGGTGAGACTGTTAGCACAGCCGCTGTTTTAGCAAACAGAAATTCCTTCTAAGCATCTCCCCTCCTCTTTTGTTTTATCTAACATGCCTGGCAAGGGGAGTATAATTTCAAGATAGTGTTGATAGATTTTCATTGTACAAACCCCTGAGGTCCTGCAGCACTCCCTCTAAAAGGGGATAAACCAGGCAGCACTGAATGTACGCTCATCTTGTGAGTGTGTGCAGAGAAGTGCAGTGGAACTGATTATGTAGCACAAGGCCCCATATAAAAATACATCACAGTGGAAAATGTCAACAGATTTTACTCATATCTACATAGAGGTGGGTGCTCTGTCTCATCCCAGAGACATGCTGCTGTGAGTTTACCACATGCTAAAGAGAGAGTGTTAAAGCTGTCCAAGCTGCTTAGACTCCAGCTCTGTTTTATACTCTGTAGCTTCATTGAATACTCACCAGGGGCTGTGACAGTTGTCTATTTTTTTTCAGCTATTGGAAGCAAGAAAGGCAGCAGTGCATTAAAGTACAAAGAGCCAAAGGTCACCATGTGGCAGGATTTTTTTGATTGACCTCTGACTTAGGCATTACTCACTGATTGAGGGTAAGCTGCAAAATGTTCTCTCTTGAATGCCAAGCAGGACACAAGAGTTGCCCTCACCAGGTAGGTAGCACTGCTCCAGATTCCACTAGGCTAGTCTGTGTCACTAAAGTAAGAGGTTCTACATTTGCAAAGCAATTAGCTCGTGCTTGCAGATCCATCAAACTATCTACAGACAAGGCTGTTGGGATCTAAAATCCTACTTTTTATTACCTTATTATAAGTGAGATGGGCAGAGTTTGCAGAAACTGGTTTGCCCACCTAACATTTTCAGAATGGCTGCTTCTCCAGGCCTGTGGGTGGGATATGGACTGAGGCTTTTTGCAGAATGGGTAGTTGGGAGAGAAATAGTGAGCAGAACAAAGATTGAAGAGGAAGAATTGGAAGGTAGTAATGGAGGGGGAAAATAAAAGGAAAGGAAATAGGAAATACAGAGTTTAGTAAAATCAGAAAAGATCAGGAGACATAGTTTATGGAAATAAATGAAGTTTGTTACAGCAAAAGGAGAGAGCAGCAAGCACAGTAAACAATATTTGGCTTTGCAGCAAAGGACGACTCCTGTAATTTGTGGGTCACAAGTGAGCTGATACTGTGCATGTCCATCAGGATGAAAGCTGAGTCACAAGGAGGAATTCCTCTAGTTCCACCTCTCATGGAAACAGTTTTCCCTTGCCAGGAACCAAAGCAGTCCAAGGTAAGTGGAGACAGAGAATCTGCAACAGCATCTGAGCAGACAAACAGGAGGGCAGAGTCTCCCACTGTGCAGTGCTGCTGCCCTTGGCATCTCAGAAACCTTTATCACACCCGTAAAGGTAAAAGATAACATGTTAAGCTCCATCACTTGTCCCCCAGCCCCCTATTTCCACTAGCTGTGTTAGACAGTGCATACATCTCTATTGCAGTGCAGACTGTGCACTCACAGCAGTGCAGACCAATCCCAGACCAGTTCTAGTTTGCCCCACAGTCAGAGCAGATCCTTGAGAGGCTCAGCAGGCACTGAGTGTGTACACTGGAGCTGCTGCTAGCAGTTTGCTCTCCGAGCAGTCCAGGTTAAAGGTGGCTGGGATTTACCTACAAGGGCTGTAAATCACACCTGTGCAGTAAAGTACACAAGGAACTTCGGGAGTAAAGTACACAAGCACAGCCACAGCAGACAGGATTAGTAGTTGCATAATATATGTGCTGAATTTATTTAATGACTGTGAGTCTTTGCAACCCACCTAGAGAGGTGCAAGCAGTAAATTAATCTATAGAAATGGAGCACCTCTCCTATGGAGACAATATAAGAGAGTTGGGATTGTTCAGCCTGGAGAAGAGGAGGCTCTGGGGAGACTCTGGAGCCCCTTCCAGTGCCTGGAGGGAGCCTACAGGAAAGATGGAGAGGGACTTTGCCAAGGATGTGTAGTGACAGGACAAGGGGGAATGGCTTTAAACCAAGAAAAGGTAGGTTTAGATTAGGTAGACAGAACAAATTCCTCCCTGTGAGGGTGGAGAGGCCCTGGCCCAGGTTGCCCAGAGGAGCTGTGGCTGCCCCAGCCCTGGCAGTGTCCAGGGCCAGGTTGGACAGGGCTTGGAGCAACCTGGGCTGGTGGAAGGTGTCCCTGCCCATGGCAGGGGGTGGGATAAGATGATCCTTAAGGTTTCTTCAAACCCAAAGCACTCTGTGATTATATTATATGATTCTGTGAAATGCTGTCTCTGACAATTAAGAATTCTCATGATCGAAAATTGCAAAACTGTCTTTTTGGGGCAAGAGCTACAGAGCCTTGAAAACAACAAAGGCAGAACCTAAAGCTTACATAAAACTAATACAACCTCTTAGTTAATGTGAGCAGAAAATTTCCTTTGTTTCTATTCAGCTATTCTAGTCCCTCCTTTCCACATCATGCTTCAATTATAGATGGGAGCTGTCACGGAAAATAAATCCTCCTGATTTTTCAGAAGTATTAAATATATAGTTACCACCCAAAACCCACCCTTTAATATTGTTCCAGCACTACAAAAGCTAATAAGTCATCTCTTTATTGTTGTAGCTGTATTGCAACACTACACCAAACATCCCTGAACACACAGGACTAAGTGACAGGTGTCTCCTGCACCCTGCAGAAAAAGCTAGGATTTTTCTAGAATTGTTTTTGTCTAAAAATACCCTTTTTGTGAGAATGAAAATCCCTCAACCTTTACTTCAGGAAAAACAATATCAGGGATATTGGTTTGGATTTGGCTACGTTGTGTTTCTTACATTGAGGTCTTAACACCAAAATGAGATGAGTTCAGTTGGTCAGAGCCTGGTGCAAATAATGCCAGGGTTGTGGATTCAATCCCTGTATGGGCCATCCACTGAAGAGTTGGACTTGAAGATCCTTGTAGGCCCTTTTCAACTCAGGATATTCTGTGAAAATCAAGTGAACATGTAATAAAGCAGAAGTGAAGTTCCCTTCCTGGGCTCTGCTGTGTAGAGTGAGGAAATCCTCACCTCGTTGTCACAGAGAGGGGTGACACAGCAGCAGGACACATCTCCTGGTGCAAGGAAGGCTGTTTCCAAAGCGTTCTGAAGCAGGGATTTTGTAACGAAGATCCCAAAGGAGCAGCAGGGAGGCAGCTGTGGGGCAGGACGCTCCCTGTGCCGATCCTGCGGGCGCTGAGCGGTGCCCGGGAGGGGCTCCCAGGTGTGCAGCCCCAGCGCCGCTGGCTCTGAGCCCGAGCACTGCCCTGCCGATCACGATCACGGGTGTGCCTTGCGCAACCCGCCCTGCTCTCGGCATAAAAGGCCGCTCTGGGGATCCCTGAGAGCCGCAGCACCATGGCAGCGGGCAGGGACACGGCGCTGCTCGCTGGCATCCTCACCCTCGGGGTCACGGCGCTGCTGGCAACAGGTAAAGCCGCAGGGGGGTTGTGAAGAGGAGTGCGGGAGACTTGTTCGTGCAAAGAAACTGCAATTTCTTAATTGCATCTGCAACAACTGGGAGCAATTAGCAATCCCAACTCAGCTTCCAGATCCGTTCTTCTTGGAGTGCTGCTCTCATCTCAAGGCTGTTTATTTCTCAGTTGTAGACAGAAGTTCTGTGTAGGGAGTGGCAGATGATTTCTCACACCACAGACTGTATTTTCCTCTGCCTTTTTGCTTGCACTGAGCATTGAAGCCAATGTGTCCTTTCTCAGCACCATTGGTCATAAACATGCCCGGGGGAACTGGGGATATTTAGATCAAGTAGCAGCTCTTCAGTGGATCCAGGAAAATACCATGAGCTGCCTCCCCTGGGGAACCCGGGCACCCGACCCTGCTGCACGGAAATTGAGCTGGAATAGCAAGTAGATCTTCATTTCTTTTCCTGATCTGTTTTCAGTCGTTTGTCTTATTTGCCTTTTTTTTTGCAAATAGCAAAATCAAGATCTTGTCTGCTGAGGCAGAGCAGGCCACTGTACCACATCTGTACCTTGGTACTGAGAGCTTTCACACCGATTTTAAAGGGAATCTTACTTAAATGGTAAATTTGTACATGCCAGACTATTTTTAGAAGTTTTTCTTCTGGCTGTATATACTATGTAGGATCTGGAATGCATTTAGTCTGTTCATTGCCTTTTCTTAGTGAGAGCAATCTTTTATCTAACAACTCTGACCAAAAGAGATTAAGATCGGTGTGCAATCACTAATGTGAGTGGTGAGACAATACATGCGATATACCTGGGGGTAATTATACACAAAGATTAATCAACATGCAGGCTGAAAAAATGTCAGCTATACTGATTTAATAAAGGTGTAATAAAAGTGTATTAGAATAAATTAGAAAATCTAAAATTGTCATTAGTAAATACTAGTAAATTAGTAAAATAAAATAGTAAGTTAGAGTAGTGTACTGTTAGAACTGATTAGAGTTTGTTGAAGCCCCATGTATGAAAATTATTGTTTAAGTAAACAAAAGGTATATATTTAAGTAGCAAATCCAGCAATTAGAAATCTGGTAAGTACTGACAAATAGACCAACTGTGATTTTGTGCTTACATCCTCCAGGCCAAAAAGCAGAGCAACCAGAAGTGGAGACCAAATATGGGAGAGTCCGAGGGTTCCAGTTCAAAGTGGACACAGCTGAGAGGAGCGTAAATGTCTTTTTGGGACTTCCTTTCGCCAAACCTCCGCTTGGACCCCTGAGGTTTTCTGAGCCCCAGCCACCTGAGCCATGGAAAGGTGTCAGAGATGCCACTTCCTACCCACCAATGTAAGGCAGTGACAGAACCACTGAATTTTAAAATAATTTTATATTTATTTATTATTTCTACATTATATAATCTTATATATACTATTATTTTATATATTTTAAAATAATTTTATACTTTATTACTATACATTCTATTATATTAATATTATATTTTTCTATTTAATTATAATATTATAACCTTCATTTATATTATATTACTAAATATTCTCTATTTAATTATGATATTATTGTATGTTCTATTGTTTATATTATTTCTATTTATATTGTTGTAACACTTTGTATAATTTATATAATTATATATTTTATTTCTCTTATATTTCTATTGATATTTTCAGCAATTTCATGGCACTGCTGCACGACCAGGGCAACTGAAACCCACAAAGATAAATTCCTTGGTGCCATCTTGTTACATCTGCAGCTGTTACAGTGAATGCATTTCTGAAGACATCTTTCTAAGCTGCTCTCTTTGCCCCTATTTAACGGGCAGCAGGGATGAACTGATATGGATCAGCACCTTGCTGATAATCCTCTGTCTTGGGAGCATTTGGCCATCACTTACCAGTGTTTATAAACGTTTGGAACACGTCTAAAGGAAAATATGCTGAGTCACATGGTTACCAGGGCACATAAGAAATGCAGGGCAATTCTAGTCCATATCGTAAATGCTTTATCCATTTGTCCTCCTGCCCTTGTTTAGTGCCTCAAGTCTAATACCTCCCACTGCAATATAAAAAGTTATTGGAGATGTAAAATAATTAATTTACACTTTCACTGAAGGCATTTATAGCCATATGTGTCTGTAATATTCTGAAACATGCAAAATGTATCTGCATGTCCCTGTGGATTGCAGTAGGCAGTGGCTCCTTTTTACACGCCTCATTAATGAGAGGTCAAAGGAAGGATATACATTAAAGGTGTTTGTTGCTTGTTATTTTTTCAGGTGTGTGCAGGATCCAGTCCAAGGTCAATATTTTTCAGACATGATTACTAATAGAAAGGAGAAGGTTCCTCTTCAGGTGTCTGAAGATTGCTTGTACCTAAATGTGTACACACCCGTTTCTGCAGGAGAACAGCAGAAGTTGCCTGTAAGCAAAGCCATTACAAAACCTGTAGGAAATTTATTTTATGCTGCTTTCCTCTAAACAATCTGTCCAAAGTCACAGGGCACTGATGAAGTGTAAATAGTTAACAAAATGCCATTTTGTAGACTTGCAGATCCGAAGGATTTCTACCGTTTTTGAAATGTAATCTGAAAGAATCAGGAATGAAACAACAAAAGATATTATATTTTGGGTTATATTTAGTTTTATCAGTGGGAGCCCTTGTCTGTGCTGGGTTGATTCTGGTTTTGTCTTTCCAGGTCTTTGTATGGATACATGGAGGTGGATTAGTCTTTGGAGCAGCTTCAACATATGATGGTTCAGCATTAGCAGCCTTTGAAAATGTGGTGGTTGTAACAATTCAGTACAGATTAGGGGTTCTTGGATATCTTAGGTAAGATGTTCTATCTCATTTGTTGCCAAGTGATTTCCAAAATGATGTGTGCAAAGCCTTTGTGAAGCGCAGGACACTTGTTTGTGCAAAGAAACTCTGCATTTCTTAATTGCATCTGCAACAACGAGGAACAATTTACCAGTCCCAGCTCAGCTTCCAGATCTGTTCTTCTTGGATTACTGCTCTCATTTCAAGGCTGTTTATTTCTCAGTTGTAGAGAGAAGTTCTGTGTAGGGAGTGGCAGATGATTTCTCACACCACAGACTGTATTTTCCTCTGCCTTTTTTCTTGCACTGAGCATTGAAACCAGTGTGTCCTTTCTCTGCAGCACTGGTGATGAACATGCCCGAGGGAACTGGGGATATTTAGATCAAGTAGCAGCTCTCCAGTGGATCCAGGAAAACATCATACATTTTGGAGGAGATCCAGGATCTGTCACTATCACTGGAGAATCTGCAGGAGGAATCAGTGTTTCTGCTCTTGTAAGTTCACAGTAACATTGAATTTTAATTACTTATGGGATAAAAACAACCATCCATGTTCATTTTCAGTATCTGCAGGAGAAGTCTGAGAGCAAAGGGATGATGTTACAGTGACACACCACCTCTGTCTGTGGTACAACAACAGTACAAGTACCTGTAGTTAAGTCCCAAAATGTTATCTCTCATCCACTACGTTAAATGTGGTGTGTTTTGCTTTTTTCCAATACAAACCTCCAAAAGTCTAACCTTGTGAGAAAAGTCCTGTAAGAGGACTTACAGACTAATCACTTGTGCAAATATTCAATTAGTTTCTGCTTTGCAGTGGAGTTCCGTGAAGTCTTGGAGGCAAAATGCTGTGGGAGGGGAAAACACAAGCATGAAATCCTTATCCCTGATAGTGCTGCCAAAGCCCTTTGCTCAGCTGAACGATGGTCAGAGGCTGCAGAATAACAGTCTTACGACATTTGCTTTCAAAATGTTTCAAATGGCAATTCCTGATATCAGAATTCTTATTCAGTGGTTAAAACATAACGCTTGTCATGCCTGTTCTTGCTTTTTCACAGGTCATATCTCCCCTGGCAAAGGGCTTGTTCCACAGGGCCATTTCAGAGAGTGGTACTGCACTCCTGGGTTTGTTCACTGACCAGCCTAAGGAGGATGCACAAGTGGGTATTTTGTGGTAATTTTAATTCTTTTTTTCAGGTAGCTTTGCATATCTTAAACTCTTTATTCTAAAATATAGAAACAGGCTTTTGTTCTTGTGAAACAAAGCCCACAGTCATTGAAGACAGTATTTCTGGGTGCAAATAATCCATATTTAATGATGTTTTGCTTTTCAAGTACCTAAATATCCACATATGTCTGAGTGAAAGCAAAAGACCAAGGAACTGAAGAGAGAAAGCAGGGAAGAAGTGTGAAATATAAAGGAGTATTATAACATGTAGTGTCTTCAAGAAAAGTTGAGCTATAATTCTTGGCTGGCAAATGGTATTAGATTCTGAATGCTCTTCTCTTCCCCTTCTATTTGATGCCTATTTGCAAATAAACAAGACTTTATTCAGTTTGTTTAATTTGAGAAGTACTGACCTCAACCCTTTTTGTTGTTCTTCAACTACAAGAAACAACTTCCAGGAATGTAGAACCTGGGATATAAAAGAGACAACATTTTAATGAGCTGTCTCTAATGACAGCTGTTACTCCAGCCAAAAAGACATCACCAAAATGGTATATGCTCTTTGTTACCATGCAATTGGTTGTATTCTCTATCTCCTTTATGCCATTCTGCTTTCTCAGCCCAGCATCTTCTTTACCAGAATTATTATCTTGGCATATTTCTGTATAAAAAAAAACCTGGAGGCATAGGTTTTGTGCTTTTGCCCAGCCCACAGTGTGAAGGTTAAGAGGGCCTCCTATTCCCTCCCTATGCAGCTGGGACATGCCAGGCTCCAGCCATCCTTGTGCAGAAGTTTCTCTTCCCACACTGGGCTCTTGGCTTTGGTGGCTCATACAGTCAGATATAGGGAATGTGTCTAAAAGTGTTTGTTTTTATTGCTTACAGAAAATTGCTGCTGCCTCTGGCTGTGAAAAATCCAGTTCAGCTGCAATAGTTGAGTGCTTGAGAGAAAAAACAGAAGAAGAAATACTACAGCTAACACTAAAAATGGTAGGGAAAATTACACCTCTTGCATTTAAATGACATTTCAGATGTTATCATCACAGAGAATACTATTTGTGTGTTGTGATATCAGGAGAACTCGAGTGTAACCTCTGACTTTCTGGACCTTTTCAGGACCTGACGGCACTGCGGCTGTGCAACACCTCCCCTGAGAACTGCAAGAAGGTACTGCTTGCCTTACCCTTTCTGCATGCTACCACTTGTGGTTGCTGTCATGCTTTACCAGGGGAAGGGAAAGAGTCTATGAAATGTCACAGTTTCACCTGGAGAACCTGAGAATTAATTAATGTGATATATTATGTCCACCTTAAAAGGTCCTATCCCAGTGCTGGGCTATATGTGCCTTTGACATTTCAATACATAAATTGGTTGTTCCCCCACTGCCCCACACACCCATAACAATACTGACCTAAGAAAAGATGTTCATTGGACATAATCACTTATGTTTCACAAACGTTAGACCTTTAAAGCTAATCTTCACAGAATCTTCTGCCTGGTGCAGAAAATCTGTCAGAGGAAATTTAAAGATGGCTTGAATATCATTACTTGTTGTATTTTCATTTGGTTGCACTTTGGAACCACAGTAAAAAATCTGAACTTTTTTTAGAAATAAAATTGAAGTATTAATGAAGCTTTCCTTTTCTTTTCCCCCCGTTTTTTTCAGCATCTCTATTTCGTCAATGCATGTGTAGATGGTATATTTTTTCCAAAGAGTCCCAGGCAATTACTATCTGAAAAATCAGTCAATGCAGTCCCATATATGATAGGAGTAAACAGCGGTGAATTTACATGGGGAGTACCTCTGGTAAGAGACTTACAGTGTTGTTACTTATGTATCATTTTGTAATATAAGCTTTTCGAATAACTATGATTCTCTGTATCCTGCAGTTGATGAAATATCCTCCTTTCGCGGATGGTCTGGATAAAAATGCTGCACGTGAAATTTTACAGAGCTCCTTAGTAGTATTATTTAAGGTAAGAGACCATCTTCAGAATAACCCAGTGCTGCTGCTTCACTTGCTCTGGTTCTGTGTTTGCACTCCTAGAGGGATATATTTCACAGGCAAACTTTGTTCTGTTGAACAGCTTCCTGCCATGGGGCAGTAGTGGGCAGCAATGTGGTGTGTTCCTGTTACCTCTAGTGAGTGAAAATACTCTCTAAATTTCCAGCCTCAGTGCCCCTCTTCTTAACAAGGAGTGCTGTGGAAATCCAGGAGTGATTCAGGTACCTAAACACAGGTCTCTTGTGACGTTTTAGATACCCCTAGGTTATCCAAGACATGCATAGTCCCAGCAGGTAT
Organism: Lophotriccus pileatus; assembly: GCA_035583135.1. Classification (NCBI taxonomy): domain Eukaryota; kingdom Metazoa; phylum Chordata; class Aves; order Passeriformes; family Tyrannidae; genus Lophotriccus; species Lophotriccus pileatus. Next base: position 1,575,359 of record JAWWES010000021.1, read on the forward strand.
GACACGAGGCCTAGAAAACACAACCTAATAAAGCACTGCTGGGAGACAAAGAAGGACAACTCAAGATGCTTGAGGTTTGGCTTCCCTCTACTTTACAAATCTCTTACCTTTCTGGTTCCTTTGTGCTTTCCTGAAACTACTAAATATAGTACAATACAGATTAAAAGGTAAGAATGACAGACTCTATAGAAGGGGAGTAAATTAAGGTCATCTACAACAGTAAATGGATTTTATGAAATCCGGAGGATTTCTTTGCTCTTGTGAGGGTTTATTTCCACAGAATGGAGAACAGTCAACATCACTGGCTGCTGTTTATCTAAAGATGTTTGATCTTTAGATCTTGCCTATCTCTTTTCCCTGAGAACACCTATGTCTGGTAGCTGTGTAACTCCAGTCCTGAGCTCTGAGCCACACTCTGACAGTTGAGGGTTTTCTCTGAAAAGGTAGCATTTGGGGTTTAGCCAGAGACATGCATATGCCACACTCAGTTAGTGCTGTTGCTCTTTATAATACCGATGATCATTATAAGCAGTACTTTTATTGTTCTTTCAGCACGTTACGTCTGCAGTTGTTGATGGGCTGTACAATGAGTACATGGGGAATGCAGACAGCCCTGCTCAGGTGCGAGATGGCCTTCTGGAAGCACTGGGAGATGTCTTCTTTGCGTTTTCATCCATTGAAGTGGCTGAATTCCACACAGGTAATTCAGCACCTGGAGAAGAATTGTAGAATTCTCAGCCTGGCTGTGGTGTGGACAGTGTGTGTCACACTCCATTACCCAAAGAACTCATAGTGCTTTCACTTAACCAAAACAGCTGGTAATGAAAGTTTATGCTCTTTGCTGGCTCTCAAACTAACACTCTTCTGTATCCACCAGATGCTGGCAACCCAGTCTACTTCTATGAATTTCAGCATCGACCAAGTGAAACGGAAGGTGTTTTACCAGACTTTGTAAAAGCAGATCATGGAGCTGAGATCGCCTTTGTCTTTGGAAAGCCATTCTTAGCTGGTGATGTATCCATGCTTCCTAAAGTATTCCTTTTAAAGCATCCTTATTACTCATTTTACTTATCGGAGGACTTTAGAATAGGCTTTCTCTCTCACAAACATTGTCATGAACATAAAAATGTTCTGTCTTTAGTAGTAGAAATCACTAATGAAATCACTCATCTGCAGCTCTCTCCTAGAGCTCTGCTCAGATGAAAGTGCCACAGCTCAGAGCAACAGAACTGACTACAGCCTATTGGCATTGATAGAGCTGCTACTAATTATTCAGTTTCTAATGCTGCCATTTCATCTCTCGCTTTGCAGGACGTGCTACAGAAGAAGAAAATAAACTTAGCAGAACTGTTATGAAATACTGGACTAACTTTGCTAGAAATGGGTGAGAATCATAATGCTATTTACAGCTCAAGTTTGGTCTGTGCTGACTGAGACATACTTATATGCCTGAAGCAGTACTCATGTGGTGGTTCCTAGAAATTTACCAGAATTTAAGAAAATATTGAAGCAAATTATTTCTCTTCTTAACGTCCTTTAAATGAACCTGCAGACACACACACAAAAAAAATAATCCAAGAGCTGTAACTCCATCTGCAATGGAGTTTTAGATCCAAAAGTAATGGCAACTATTAAACTTGTGCCGTTGTACTGAGGAGCATTTTCATTAAAAAAAATCCAGCTATTCAGGTACCAGAATCACATAATCTGAGCTCATGTTAGTTTTCTGAAATGCTCAACCTGAGCAGCCAGAGGGCAATGAGAGGCAAATGGAAAGCTAACTTTTCCTTGTGTTATTTCCAGAAATCCCAACGGAGAAGGCTTGGTCCATTGGCCTCAGTATGGTCTGGATGGGAAATACCTGGAGATAGACCTGAAGCAAAAGGCAGCACAGAAATTCAAAGAAGGCAAAATGAAGGTTTGGACACAACTCATGAAACAAGTGATGAGTGAAAGGAGAGAACACACAGACTTGTAAGAGCTGCCCAGGGTACAGTTTGCTTTGAAGACCCAAAGTAAGGTCAAACAAAATCAGTTTGTCAGGATGCAGAGTTATAATCATCTCCTAACTCACTGTCATGTAATCTGTTGTCCTGGTCACAGTGAAAGAGGAGAAACAAGGGAAATTTAGAATGTTTGTTGGACTAAAAATCACTATTTAATGGATCAAGCAGGAAAAAAAAAACAAAACATGATCTTTCAGGCTCAAACAGACCACGGATTCACTCAGTGGATATCAAATGTGAATAATAAGGAGGGAATTGGCAAATACCTCGAAATCTGTAAGAAATTATTTGTACAGAATATATAATAAGTGTCAGACTATCTTCTATGCTTACTCCCCTCTTCTTTCAGAAGAGCATTGGCCAGTTGTCCTTCCTACAGCCTCTTTCCACTTTCTTTAATTGGAAATAGCTTGTAGGGAGCTTGAGCATCCATCAAACGACATCTGTGAGATTGGCTTGACATCTCACAACTGAGGACAGAAAATCTCTAACTTGTTTTATTGGTTTGTGAATTGTTACAAATAAATATTGCTTTTAATTTTTTGGAACTTCCTTTTCTTTCACTTAACTGCTACAGGCTGATTCCAAGAGGTTAAATCACACCCAGGAAGCCAGACAGGCGCCCAGTTTATTTCTTCAACCTAAAGGGCCTCGGGGATGAGTTTTTCAGGAGTTTTTCTTTGCAGAACCTGAGTCTCAAGGCTCCAGGGTTTACACAAACTGTTCTGTGGTGTGATTCTTCAGCCTGGCAGATCCCAGTTCACTTGCAGGAGGGAGGAAGCACTGCTGGCAGGACAGACCCCACCGAGGCAGAGGGAGAGCAAAGGCTGCTGCTGGTGTTCACTGCATGGTGTTGGCTCAGCATGGTCCACGGGCCCACAAACAGCAGACCTGCTGATGTGCAAAATGCATCCCCAGTCTTCCACCTTCCAAAGGCACCAGCAGCTGTGACCACATCTTTGGCACATCTGCAACGTGTCAGGGCACACAAAGTAGTGAAGCGGCTTTTTTGCCAAGTAACATGACAAGCAAGAGACACTTGCCAGGCACAAAGGAACAGGCAACGTAAGCATCCAGGAATCCACAAGAAATCTGCTCATAGCAAATAAAAACCAGCAATAGAACAGCTCTAAATAAAATAGCTCTAAATAAAATAGCCCCTTTAACTGGTGTCAGCTCCCCCTCCTGTCCCCACAGCACCCCAGAGCCTGGGGCTGTCACGGTGACACAACTGCCTGCAGGTGTTGAATTCTAGCAGATGTCTTCTGCCCCCTCCTCCCCTCTGGGTTCACTTGGACTTGCTTTTACACCCAGGTGGACCTTGAGCAGTGGGATCTATATTGCCTGGACACGCCCTTTGGTGCATTTTTTTCCCCTAACTTGCAAAAAAACACTCAAAAAAAGGAAAAAGCGCTCGGGGCCGGAGCCGCCGCAGCCTGAGGAGAGGGCGCGCGCGCTCGCACGGGCACGCGCAGGGCGGGCCGGGGCCGCCATGTCGGGAGGGCCGCCCGTGCTGCTCGGGCTGCGGGACGCGCCCGTGGCCGGGCCGGCCGGGGCCGCGCCGCTCCCCGCCTGGGCCACCAACAAGCTGGGCGGCTCCGCGGTACGGCCGGGGCTGGGCCGGGCCGGGTGAGCCCGGCCGGGAGGGGGGTGCGGATGGCCGGGCCTGGTCCGGCCGGGTCTCCGCGGTGGGCGGATGGCGGGAGCGGGCGGGTGGCAGCGCCGTGACGGTGCTGCAGGGGCTGGGCGGGGCGGGGCTGTGCCGGTCGGTGCCGGCCCGGCCGCGTCCCGGTGCCGTGCCGGCGCTGAGGCTGTGCCGGTCGGTGCCAGCCCGCCTCAGCGCCGCCCCGTTGCAGGACTGGCCGCCGCGGGTGCGGGCGGCCCCGCGGTGCGGGCGGTGCGGGCGGGCGCTGTCGCTGGTGGTGCAGGTGTACTGCCCGCTGGAGCGCGGGCCCGCGCACCGCGCCCTCCACGTGTTCGCCTGCGCCACGCCCGGCTGCGGCCCCGCCGCGCTCAGGTGAGCCCGGGCACCGGGAACCGCGGGGGGAGGTGTTCCCGCGGCTCGGCCCCGCGCTCACCCTCGCTCTTTGCCCCTCGCCGAAGCTGGAAGGTGCTGCGCTCCCAGTACTCGCAGGCGCAGGAGGAGGAAAGCCGAGCCCGCCCCGTGACACAGGTACCTTGCTCACGGCTGGGGCCGAGGCTGAGCTGGACGAGCTTCACGCCTTATGACCCGTTGTTTAAGTAACCACCACCTTTCTCCAGAAGCTGTGCTGTACACTAGCTTCCAGTCACATGTGTGGTTGTGTGAAGAAGTCATGGTCGCAGAACCGTGACCATACTAGAAGATTTACTAGAAGATTAACTTCCATCTGTGATCTATGCTAGAATGGTTTTAAAGTGGAAATGACACTTCGATTGTATGGTCAAAACTGATATTTAATACTTTAATTAGTGGCACTAACTAAACACTATTTTTCAGCTTCAAATGATTGGGCTATACAGTTTAGGTTCAGACCTTTAAGGTGTTTTCTTTATTTTCTAATTTAAATTTACTTTTTAAAAATTTGTCATGAATTTTAATTAATCCAACTGAATTATTGTTAATATGCTTGTGAGGGAAAACTGCTTGTTGGCTTAAGCAGATTGGAAGAGGCAGGTGGCAGTCAAATTAGTGAGAACAGGCAGGAACTGTTTATTTAGCTGGTGCACTTGCAAGGTGAAATTTTGGTCTGTAGATGATGCTGGTATCATTATTGTTGTTATTACTTCCTTCCACGTTCTGCCCTTGGACTTACCCATGTGGCAGTAACTGTGCTGCAGCTGGAGATCCCCAGCCAGCTGGCAGGGCCATGGCAGCAGGATGCACAAGGGCCACTCAAACAGCTGATGAATTCTTGTTCTGATTCTGCAGCGTGAGATGTTTCTTACCATAACTGTTCTGATGTGAAAAGTAAATGTGTTTGTGATGGGAAGTAACACTGTGAGAATATGTGAAATAACACTGAGCACTAGGTTAAGGTTTCAGTTTTCTCAGCTGTTGGGATAGTATTTGAAGTGCTCTAGGGTGGATGACTTAATGTTCTATTCCCTTTTTTTTGGGTTCTCAGAAACAAGGATCCAACTTTGCTGCAAAGGATTGGTGTGAGGAGGCGGATGACTGGGGAGTCAGTGATGGAGCAGAGCCTCCTGCATGTGCCTCCCTGCTTGGCTTAGATGAAGCAGTGAGCAGCTCCTTGTCCAGAGAGCTGGACTGTGCATCCCAGCTCCAGCAGCTTCGCTTGGCTGAGGCTGCCGAGGGCTCAGGCTCCCAGGACACACAGCCTGCAGCCACGGAGGAAATGGGAATGGAAGCACCTGGGCCTGCTGCTGTGTTCCAGCCCTTCTATATTAATGTGGTGGATGAGGAAGACTGCAGTGGCTTCCTGGATACAGACCATGCAGATGAGCTGCTGAAGGAGTATCAGCAGAGAGAGGGGGTTGATCTGGAACAGATGATGTCAGAAAGGTGAGAACAGGTTTGGATTTCATGGTGAACTGGAGGAACTGTGTAGTTTCCTGTGTGTTGACTGATGATCTAAATGGGACTCCCACTAAACCTCAATGATTTTGTTTGGAACTGGCTCCTTCAGGAACACTGGTTTGTTGGAAGAACGGAACAGTGCACCCAGTTGTGTCAATTTTGAGTTTTTCAAAGATGCATCGATTTCTGAGCAGTTGGAATGTTCTTGGGCTCTAGATAGAGCAGAGGACAATCAGTTTCTGGATCCAAACCAGTGTGGCTGAAACGATATCTGTGCTGGGTTTACAACAGTATCAGTGGCATGGGTTTATATTTTGACATTTGACACTTTTTCTTTACAAGGCTAAAGCTTTTCTTATGTTGCAATTGCATTTTTAAGAGTTTAGGGATTTTTGGCTAGAGACTGGCATGATGGTAAGACTCCTGAAGGTTTAGTAAAGATTGTCCGAGAAACAATTTTTGAACGTAGTTACTGAAAAAAAATTCTTAGTAAAATGTTTAACTTAGATGATCACAGTGAAGCACTTCCATCCAGGCCGTTTGACTTTTCCTGAGTTGTGGACAATGTTGAATTTGTTTATAGGTACTGTCTTAAAACAACTGTCCTTGCAGAATCTGCAGTGGTGTTCCTGCTGAGTTTTGTTGACTTTTATAGAATCATAGAACCTTAATTATGTTTGATTAAAAATTGAAAAAGACACCATCATAATTTAAAAACTAGAAAAACTTTTAAGAAGTTACTAAAGGGTTTCCTGAAGGAATAAAGCTGGTGGATTTGAATCCCCTGGGGTGGTCTGAAACAGTGTTAGTAATTGTAAGCCAGCAGAAACTGAAGAACGAGAAACAAAGTGTTCACTTGCAACCCCTAAGAGAAATTCCCTTCTAACATATATAGTTTTGTTTAGTGTACTTAATATAATTTAATGTGAGTGTATAATAACCATTGCTTATTTAAAACATGCATGTCATAGTGAAAGCCTTATTGGACATCTTGTTTCTTTCCTTATTTTCTTACAGCTTTGCAGGTGAAGGTGGTAATGAAAAATACGAGAAGAGTGAAGTCAAAAGCTGGGACCACACATTTTATAAATTTATGAAAAGAATATCTGTGTGTCCTGAGCAGATTCTAAGGTAACCTGGTTGTAACGGGGAGATACAGATTATAGCCTTCGATTGTTAGTACATCAAACCAAACTATTTCATTGGAAATATATGTATGCTTTTATTTCTTCATCAAAAAAATGGTTATGGTTGTTGCCATGCCTGTGTGGTCAGACTTCAGTCCCTGATTGGGCTTTTTTGTACAAAGTCTGAGTAGATGAGAAGCAAAGCAGGATCAAGGCCCCAGCTCTGGCTATGGGAGACTTTTTTGACACAAGACCTGATGAGAACAGACCCAGACTGTCTTGGAAGGCTCACTGAAATTCTGACACAGGTTTTCAAGAGCCAGTTTTGAGGAGTATGGGAAGTAAGGTGGAACAGTGGTGTGCTGGTGGGATGGGTTTCCGAGGCTACCCCCTCCTCTCAAATTTTGTAACCTGTTTGCAATTTCTAATGCCTCAGTCCTTGAGGTGTTACTGAATTAAGAAATTACTTGTTTTAAAGCTTCAGTTCTGTAACTTCTTATGCTGATCCCCTGCAGTCTTCAGGTCCTGTAAATCTGTTGCTTTTCCCAGAACAGAGGCAGTGTAACCTCAGAGGAGCTACTCTCCCAAAAGAGGAGTTAATTCTGGATGGGAGCATAACAAGGAGATTAAATCATAAGTCATTCATAGGACCAGATAATACACAAGGTTTTCCTGGATCACACCAAGTGTTCCAGAGAGTCCAGTGCTGCCTGGCTGGTCAGGCTGGCTCAGTAACAGTGCCCTCCCTGGGTTACGTCAGTGCTGTTGGACTCCCATTGCTCCTGGGCTGTGGATCTTTGTGTGCTTTGCTGAAGCTCAACATCTCCTGCTTGGTGTTCAGCAGGAACCATCCTTGGTCTGGGTTTCCTGTTAGTTGTGAGGCTGTGAGAGCTTTTAGAAATAAAACATCAGTTCTGAGCCATAACTGCAGTGGGTTTGAGACCTATTCTGTGTTGAATCTTTTCCTTTTACTGCTACTATTCAGGATTCTACTTTCCAGGAAAGTGTAGTTTCCTTAATTAAATGAGTCAGGTACAGCATATTTTGGAGGTGGTCAACTCAAAGCATTTATCTCCTTAAAACAAGGTCTTTCCTAAAGATTTTCCAAGTGTTTACCTTCCAAGTATTTCCCCCTCCCCATCTTTATTGTTTGTTTAATGACTCTTTTGAAGCTTACGGATCGATTTTGGCTCCTAACCATGGTTTTTACTTCAAGCAAGTTCAGAAACCTCAGTGCAGCCTGAACACAGTTGCCAAGATGTCGGTTTTCCTGTCAAATTTAGGTAGTAAAAACTAATTCTTTGTTCCTTCCTTTCTTCTCTTAGGTACTCTTGGGGAGGGCAGCCTTTATTCATCACGTGTCCTCCAGCCAACGTCACCCAGGGCATTCCAGCCTGCAGTACCTGTGGGAGCAGCAGGGTGTTTGAATTCCAGCTGATGCCAGCCCTGGTCAGCCTGCTCCAGAGTGACTCAGGTGCTGAGCTCTGCCTTAGACCAGAAACTGGCACTTTTTTGGTGTTTGGATTGTTTCTTTACACCCCCATGCACTGATGTGCTTCACTACAGTGATCATGTTCTGTAGAATTCCCTGTTTCCATTAGAGAGTTCCCTGAGCAAAAGAGAGTACTCTGTGATTGCACCTTCATTTGCTCACCAGTGAACTTTAATAACTGCAACAGGGATCATTCCATGACCCTGGGAGTAATTTGTCTTTATTGCCTCTTAAAGGAAGATAATAAATATTGTCAGATAAGATTGCAGACACTTAAGAAGCTCTTTGAGAATTCCAAGTCAGCTTGGTTCAAATTGTTTAAAATCAGAAAATGCTGTGTACATAGGAGACTGAATATGAGAAATATTTTCTGAATTAATAGTTTCTGCAAAGACTGAAGCATAGGGGAAAGCCGTAGCCTCTGATTATGTCACTTTTCTTGCCTTCACCTGCCTTTTGCTTTGTTTTTAGATCTGTCAGTGGAATTTGGAACTGTTATAGTTTACACATGCGAGAGAAGCTGCTGGCCAACAAATCACCAAACCCCTCTTGAAGAATTTATTTTTGTACAAGAAGACCCAGATCAGAAATTATTTAAATAAATTGTATTTCTCTACATAGATGAAAAGTCTGTTGAGTGGTTTTTTTGTTGTGTTTGTTTGTTTGTTTTAACTACAGGGGAAAGTGTGTAATAGTGCAACAATCCAGTTGTGCTGCTTTAATTTTAAACTGCCTGCGTTCTTCTCTGGCATTCCCTGTTGGTTTGGGCTAAATTGCAGTATCTGAATTGTTTGAATGGAGGAGTAATTTGAGTCAGTGTCCTTAGAGCATTCTGTACAGGTTTAGTGCTGCAGCATAAATTAGTGTGTGCTTAAAATAAGGGGAGGGGGAGACACACAGACAGACAACAGGACAGCCTGAAAAGGTGGAATGTGTTTGCAAAGCTACTTTTTAAAGGAAGAATTGTAGCTTATGACAGCAACCTCTAGAGGAGAGTTAGTTAACTTAGGCTGAGTAATAATAATAAATATACAAAAAATTAAATATAGATATGTTACATAGATTAAAAATGCCACAGAATATGCTGAGTTGGAAGGGACCCATCGGGATCATCGAGTCCATGTCCTGCCCCTGCACAGGAGAATCCCACCCTGACAGTGTTGTACAAATGCTTCTTGAACTCTCTATATAGTAATATAATACATACATATATTTATTATCTAAATCTAATATACAAATATATAATCTGTGTAACTGTTATATAAACACATTACTTACATCTTGAATATGCAAATATATTAAGTATGTATATTTTAAATATTGCTATATTCAAAACGAACCCAAGCAGAGCTCTCGTGTTGCCCGGGAGCGCTGCCGGGGGTGCCCAGGCCGGGGCCGGGCGCGTTCCCGGCGGGAGCGGGACTCGAACCGGGGGCTGCCCCGGCCCGTCCTCCCGGCCGGCAGGGGGCGCGCTGGGGCTCGGGCGGCGCTCCGCCCCGCGCGGGCCGTGAGGAGGCGCGCGGAGCCGCCGCCGTGTCCGTCATGGCGGCGCCGCAGTCGGGGCCGCTGCGCCCCGAGCTGGCCCAGGCCGTGTCCCAGGCGCGGGTGCTCGTGGTGGGCGCGGGCGGCATCGGCTGCGAGCTGCTCAAGAACCTGGTGCTCACCGGCTTCAGCAGCATCTACGTGGTGCGCGGCGGGCGGGGGCCGGGGCGGGCGGGCCGAGCCCGTGGGGGCGCTCGGTGGGGGCGCGGGTTCGGCGCGGCTTCTCCCGCCGCGCTGTGGGCGCGGGGCCGAACCGGACCCGCCCGGCCCGGCGCGGCCCGACACGGCCCGGCCGCCGCCCCACCGCCGGGCCGGGGGCGCCACAAAGGGCCGCGGCCTGCGCGCCATCGCCGCCCTCGGCCTCGGCCTCGCCGCGGCCGCTGCGCCGCCTCCCCCGGCACGGCGGGGCCACCCCCGGGAACCGGCCCGGGCAGCGCCGGTGGAACCCCGCGCACACCGCGCTGTTCGCCTCTGCTGCCTGGCCGTGTCCGGGAAGGCTGGGCTTTGCCCGGTGCCGGCGTGCGGGGGGTGGTCGGGGCTGAAACTGGAGCGAGGAAAACCCGCGGGGAGGAGAATTGTGTGTTCCCATACACCCTGGTGCTGGAAAACCGGCAGCGCCGGGATCCGGTCACGGCGCGTCCCGCGGGCTCCTGCTTTCACTTTTGCTTCCAGATATTAATCTGAAAGTGGGTGGGAAGGGCAGATGTGAGAGCGAGGGGTGATGGAAACGGGATAGAGAGACATGTTTTCGGCGGAACTTTTGTTTCGCGGTGTCCAGACCTGTATTGATTCCTTACTGTAGTCAGGAACAGCATATGGATTCAAATCCATCTGGAGCACAGTCTGTTCCCTTGAGTGCCTTTTTCCTGCCGAGGGTGCCCAGGAGCCACCCCTGGGAGTTTGGTGTGCCAGGCTGGAGGAGTTTGGGGTTGTGCTCAGACTGGCTGAGCAGAGCAGCTCGTACATAAAACCGTATCAGCTCCTAGAACAACAGCTACTGGTTTGCCGTGTTACCCCTACAACTCGGGCTTCCCCACTGAGATACTCTTTAAACTTGTGGAATGTGTTTTAAGTGTAATTCCAGATTGTCCCTTTGGTTTAGAACCTTTCCAGTTTGAACATACAATGAAAGGAAACCTGCATTTTCTGCAGTGTTCCCCCTTTTTTCCCCTCCTTACCAAGTCAGTTGTGTCCTCCTGCAGCCCATTACAAGAGAGTTTAATGGCTCCTGATTTTCCAGTTGTTCATTAGGCATAAATCTCATGCTTATTGTTTCACTTATTATAATTTAGGTTCTGGTATTGTCTTTCAAGGCTGACTTGGTTGAACTCTATCAACTTAAGTACATGTTGGATCAGGGCTGTCTTCATTTAACAATATCACTGGTGGTGTTCCATGCAGGACAGTCATAGTTCATTAACATAGGGAATGGATGGGTAGAAGACAAAGTGAGAGCAAAAAAAATAATAGTTATGCAGATAGGGAATTTGCTATTGGGAGAATAAATTGCTTTTGTCGATATTTGTGATATTGTTGAGGGTTTTCCTTGGTTGTAAAATACTAACAAACTTGAACACCTGAAAATGCTTTGTATTTTTATAAGTAAGCTGTGGTTTAAAAAAAATTAAATTAATGCTAAGAAAAATTGGTAGTTTTGATTACCAGACAACTCACACATATGTGAGTTAAATTTACTGTGTTGAGAGGCTGTTGTCCTCAAGAATGGAGAACAAAATGAAGTTGCTCAATATCCAGGTCTGAATTAAGAACATGAGATATATATTCTTAAGCAGTTCTGATGCCTTTTCTTCCAGCTGACTAAAATGGTAGCAGTGTAGAAGTTGTTTAATAAGTGAACTGTTAAATTCTGATCATTTTGAGCTGGACTGGAGCTTCTGTTGATGTCTAATGGTCAAGTTTTCTCTCTTCCTTTGCCTCCTTTACCCTGTTTTTGCTGTTTGCAGTGGTGTTTTGTGGCCCTTTGTGCTCATGCCCAGTTCAAATATTCAAAGTTTTCTAGGTAGTGGAAGTTTTAACAGAGTTTTGCACTTAACTGTTTTCCCTTGAGGTTCTTGGGCTTTTTGACTTTAGACTAAACGAGCTTTCTGAGTGTGTCTCAGGAGAAAGAAGGAGGTAGAAATGTGTTTACATGCAAATACCATTTTCATTAAAAGGTACAGGCCTTGGGTAGTTACTCTGACACTGTAGATGATAAAGTTTAACAACCTCTGCTTTATAATACATTTCTAAGGCATTGTATCTTTTCTGTTTGCTCTATATCCACAAGTGCTTATATTTAGTGTTTAAATAAAACTCTTGAGCTATTGCAGTTCGTAGTATATTAAAGCTTAGTCTTTAAGTGAAAGATATTCCCTTCAGAAAACAGGAATTTTAATCTTGGAGTTTGGATCTTGCAGGCAAAGGAGGTTCCATAAGTGTGTGCCATGGTTTTTTCATGATTCATAAACTGAGGAGAGTCTGAGAGCACCCTCAGTGTCATGTTTACCCCTCACACGGCACTGTGAGGCTGAGAGGAGGGTGCAGTGAAAGTGTTACTGTGTTGAGTTTGTCACCGTTATCTCTGGGAATTGTGAGAAACAGCTCTGATACTCAGAAAAACTGTCCCTCCTCCTGGTTACAACTGTTAAGGACAGGAGAGGACTTCTAAAAAGAGTCACTGAGCAGAGAAACTTGAATTAGAGGAGAAGTAGTAACAAAGCTAGAAATAAATATCAAAGTTCTAGTTAAATCTTGATTCTGGTGGGGGGTGTTAAAGACATCTGAATGTTTGCTGTTCCCGTGCATATATTAATAAACAGGAACATGGCTTGTAGGGGAATTGCAGCCATGGCATCCTTTGAGGTTGTACACCACAGGTGTTCTGTGCTAGATGTTTTTAAACTCCTGGATTGTGTGATTGGATTTTTTTATTTTGTAAGCAAACTTCCTAATTTTTTAGCATGCACTCGGGCAGTTAGTCCTGTGACAAGCAGGAAAACTTGTGCCCTGCAGTGTGTGTGTGAGCTGGTGATGCAGCCCTTGGTTCTGTGATCCAGCTGCTCAAAGCCACGTTCATTTATAAACTGGTTGGTTTGGAGCAGTCTTTCCTGCACCTTGGAGGAGCACATAGCAGTGGGCAGGGTGGGATTCCTGAAGATAATGAGGTGATCACTTGTGCCTGTCCAGTTGTCTAGTGCAGATGTGACATCTGGACAGGGGTCTGTAAAGTTTGTGCATTTTGGTCGGTCACCTTTCCTTCAAACTCTGTTCATGATTTTGTTCCTTTTGTTTCTGTGAAAGTGAAATGCCTCTCTTGTGTGTTTGTAGATTGATTTGGATACTATTGATGTCAGCAATCTCAACAGACAGTTTCTGTTTCAAAAGAAACATGTTGGAAGATCAAAATCACAGGTGAGGAAAAAGTCAAAGCTCAAGTCTTCTTGCTCAGTATTATTTTATGGATAGTGTTAGAAACATGTCCCAATTTAGCTTCTGCTGTGCAGAGGTAAGTGTTGGTTGGTTTCATTATCAAAGTATTTAAATCTCTTAAGGTAGCCAACTTACTCGATACTCAACTGGTATCAAGTCTGTCTTTAGAAGGAAGGAAGAAATAATAAGTGTTTTTTTTGTTTTCTTTTTTTTTTGTTTTGTTTCTAGGTTGCCAAGGAAAGCGTGTTACAGTTTTGTCCAGAAGCTAATATTATAGCTTACCATGATAGCATCATGAAGTATGTTTGGTTTTAAGCTCTAATTCCATGTTTTGATTTGCAAGTACTGTGTTATTTAAATGCTACACTGGTGTGCTTTAAGGTATTTTACAAAGCTTCCTCAGTAAGGAGAAGTAGCTGTAACTGTGAGCCTGCCACACACCTGGGTGTGGATTTTGCATGAGTTTTAAGCTCTGGTAGTAAGCTGTAGTCATTTGCTTGTGTCTGTTTTTCATTTTATTGGCAACATTTGCCATGTAAGATTCCACACTGTAAGAATGCCCTGATGTCTTGAGCAAAAATTAAATTAAAAGAAACACAAATGTCGAGTCTGTGATTAAAAAAATTAAGTCCTTTTTGTGTGTGTGTAGGTAACTGTTGTTTATATATGCCCCAAACTGTTAAAATTTAGTCTTTGTGAGCTGCAGTCAGTGAGCAGAGTACAGAAATATGTAGATTGTCATTAGCTGTTTCACATGTTTTAATTTCTATTTGTCCAGTTTCTTAAAAAAGGATATTCTGTAACACAGAGGTTTGAACTCTGATGTTACAGTTAGCCAGAAACAGAGACTCACTGCATCCTTCCCCTGAAAAAACAGTAAAACTGTTAATGCTGTTTCCTCTTTACTGTCCCTTCTTCTCCACCTTCTTTAAATCAGAGGAGTGCAGTGTAAAGACACTGAAGTGTCAGGATTTCAAATGCCAGTCCTGGCTCCTGGAGGCACAGTCAGAGCCGTGGAGCTATCTCAGTGTAATGAATTATCCACAGTCTGATGAGCTGTGGTAATTACAGTGTGCATGTTTTAGCCACAGCTGATGGTTTTTAAGGTCAGTTACTGCAGCTCAGCCAATTTACTCATTAGGTCAGAGTAGTTTAATCACTTTTCCTTGTCTGCCCATTTCATTGGTCAAATTAGTACTAATTGCAGTAGCTTCCTTCCAGCAGCATAAAATTCAGGCTGTCACCCAGCTTTAAAAGGGGCAGAAGACAAATGGGGCAGTTAAAGCCTAGCTAAATTTGTAATACATGTAATTTATCACCTGGACATCAGTCCAGCCTTTGCATGTGCAGAGTTTCTGTTGTGGATGATGCCCCCAGGTTTGCCGTGTCATTTCAAGTGCTGTTTTTCTCTCCCTTAGCCCTGATTATAACGTTGAGTTCTTCCGCCAGTTCACCTTGGTTATGAATGCTCTGGATAACAGAGGTGAAGTTTGCTCTCTGGTTTATACTGGGAGATGGTGGTGTTCATGGAAACACAACTGTCACTGTTCCTCTCTGACATTAAGTCACAAGTATCCTCTTAACCCACCTGTAGTTGGGGCTGAGCCTTGTGTGCTTTGTGGGGAATTTGAAGGGTACTTAGTGCTTCTACAGGTGGTTTGAAGATAACCATGATGTGCTGCATTGCTGCTTTCTGGGAACTGATGAGTGTTGTGGGTGCATAGGTAGCTCTGTGGGTGCATAGGTAGCTTTATTCAGTTGAGTTGCTGTGTTTAATAATGTAAATATATTTTGTATTCATGGGAAAATGGACTTTGTGAAAACGGTGTAGTGCTCTGTAATGAAACAAGGCAGATTAAGGATCAGTGTTTGCATAGAAAACTAGTTTGAATTTGGAGACCTGAAACTGGGGGGGGGGGGGGGGGGG
>JAWWES010000021.1:1590411-1600884 GCA_035583135.1 Lophotriccus pileatus
TTTGGACAACTGAAACTTCCCCCCCCCCCCCCCCCAATTACTCATTTTTTTTTCTTTACAAACTCTTGGTTTGCAGCTGCCCGTAACCATGTGAACAGGATGTGTCTGGCTGCTGATATTCCTCTTATAGAGAGTGGAACTGCAGGCTACCTTGGACAAGTAACAGTTATCAAAAAGGTTAGGCTGTGCGTTACTCTTGTCACTGGCTATTTTGGACAGCAGGGAGTTGGCTGTCTAGAGATAGAGTTACAGCTCATCTGTTAATAGCTTACACTGTCAGCAGCCTTCTCAGGGTGACAAGTCAATACTTCATTTTTCCCCAGGGAGTGACAGAATGTTATGAGTGTCAGCCTAAACCAACTCAGAAGACTTTTCCAGGCTGCACAATCCGAAATACACCCTCAGAACCCATCCACTGCATTGTGTGGGCTAAGTATTTGTTCAAGTAAGTGATTTTTTTATTTTAAGAAGAAAATAGGTACTGTGGTTCGTACTTCTGATTTCTAAACCTACAGACAGAGACATAAAATGGACACACTTTTTTTTTAATGAATTGTAATGGATTTTAGATTAATTTTAAATTATAAACTTTAGATTACAGTGAAAATCTCAAGTTTCTTGACCTGGGTTTTGGGGTGGGTTTTTTTTTTTTCTTTTTTTGTAAAGATGGAAGGTCAATTAGACCTTATTTTAATATCACAAAAAGCAATGGCAGAGTAGTTTGGCACAGCAGTGTAGGTTGAGGTTACTTTATTCTTCATCTTTGTGTGGAGAGAGCACATTTTTCAGTTTAGTGCATGTATTAACAAGTGTAAAGTTTGTTGGAATCTTGGATATCCCACAGGTTCTAAAAATGCCTTCAGTACTGCAGTGTAAGTGTAAAGCTGGGTGAATTATTGAGTGAGTTCTACAGAACTCTTTTTCTAAATTCATTTTTGCATTGAGCACTTTGTGTTGTCAGTGTTAAGTCCACGTGTGATGAATGCCAGCAGTTTAAAAAGCAGTGTATGAATTGGCAGTCTGTCAGCAAGAATACTCAAGTGGATATATATCTATTAGCAGATATTTCAGTCGTTAAGCAGTTGCTGAAATGCTTGTGTTGTTGTTCTTAATATTCTATAGCCAGTTGTTTGGAGAAGAAGATGCTGATCAAGAAGTCTCCCCTGACAGAGCTGACCCTGAAGCTGCCTGTGAGTGTGATATAAGCTGGTAGCTTAGTGCAGTGTTCTATTGCAGAGACTATGACTTGTTTCTCTGCATTCCTTCAGATTAGAGTTCAGCTCCATTTTCTTTTACGAAGATTCTGTTTCCTGTACCCTTGGACAACAAGAGTTTGGGCAGTGTTAGCTGTAGTCTCCCTTACAGACTTTCATCTACACTGTGCATAATTTGCTTCTCTCCTTTTGCCTTTTACTAGATATTTGAAACCCTTTCAGTGTTTGTTAGGTAAGTCAGTCCATGGTGCCTACCAGAGAGATTTTTCATGGGGAACATGGAAAAAATACTCTTTGAAGTGACAATAGTTTAGCAGCTTCGCCTGTCAGAACTGCAGCCCCTGTGGGCAGCCGGAAAGGTCATTAACATGGTGACTGCAGAACAGGGTGTACGGTGCTCACTGGACTCAGGTGGTGTGGGGAGAGCAGCTGTGAGGAACACAGTCAGTGCACTCACTATTCCTGAAGTTCCAGTTCCACATCCAGGTGTAAGATATGAGAGAGATAATAGGTTTGTGTATGTTTGGAGTCTCCCGTTCCCTCTGCAGCACATGATTTTCTCCATGTGCCCAGAAACTTAAAGTGAAAAGTGAGCTAGAAGTGCAAATGAGATATCACTGATCTTTGCCTTTTTCCCCTTACACATTTGGAAGTGATGGAGCCTTTCCTCCCCTGCATCTGGAGAGCTTGTCTTCTGAACAGAGGACTGAGTGATATTTGTAGTCCCTCTGCCTTTTCCATTCCTAGCTGAGGGATTGCAAGGAATTACAGGGATTGTTTGAACGCTTCTAGCCTGCAGCACTTCAGCTTTAATCTGCATGGGAAATATGCCCATTTTGAGTGATGCTTTTGTAGCTGTTCAGTATTTTCCTGTAAGGACAGTAATCATAGTTACTGTGAGGTGGATAAGCATTATTTTTGGTTGCTTCTTTTGGATCCTTTGATAGATAAATGGACTTTGGAGGGGGAGCTTAGAGGATCCTCTGACTCTGCAAATTCTTTGAACATCAGATAGTGATCACTGGACAGGTTGTTCCCACAGGAAATGCAGAATGAAATAGGTGAGTCTTAAAAAGAGTGGCTGCTGGAGGACTTGAAAGTTAGCAAACAGAATGCCACTTATTTCAGCAGAGATACCGGGGCAGTTGCAGGAGGTGTGAGTGCAGCCTCGTGTCTGCAGTGATGCTGCTGTGGTCCCCTGCCCGGGGGGGAGAACCAGACAAAAAGGAAAACTCACAGCCTGAGATAAGAACAGTTGAACAATGGAAACAAAAAAGATGTAGTACTAATACCAATGATAGTAATAATTGGAATGAAGAGAGTTGAGGGGGGAATAAAACTGGAGCCAAAGCAGTGATGCAGCTGCTCAGCACCCTCTGACCAGGGGGTGCCCAGGCAGTGACCAGCCCCTCCCAGCCACCTCCCCCAGTTTGTGCTGAGCTCTGGAATATCCCTGTGGCCAGTTCAGCTCAGCTGTCCTGGCCCTGCTCCCTCCCAGCTTCTTGTGCTCCTGCTCCCTGGCAGAGCGTGGGAAACTGGAAAGTCCTTGACTCAGAGTAACCTCCTGGCAGCAACTGAAGCAACACAGCATTGGACCAGCTACCAGAAAGAAAATTAACTCTATCCCAGCCAGGACCAAGACAGTCAGGGAAGAGTCAATGCAACGTGTGTAAAGGAATTTGTGCCTGGCACGGCTCTGGAGGTCATTTGAAGGGACCAGCAGACCTGGGGAGGAGTAGAAAGTAATAAACCTGGGGAGGAGCAGATCTGTTTGGTTTAACCATTCTGAATGTGCAGGAACCGGCCTTGAAAACTCTGAGGGATATAAGCACCAAGGGGAGAAGATCCTGAACTACTTGAATGCTGGAGATAAATGGTGATTAGAGGAGTGTCTCAGAGGGAGATGTGTGCAGTTCAGCATAAATGATTAAGCAGAGTCACACAGAATAATAAAGATGAGAAGTAACTGCAAAAACTAGTAGAAAGGTTCACAATACAGAATGACTGAGCAATGAGACGTGAAGCAGATAAATATGAAATAATGAAAATAAAGCACTGGTGAAAGGGAGAAACATTCACAAATTTACATCTAAAGTGATGGTCTCTGAGTTGATGTTTCTCATTCAGTCAAGATGTTAATAGATAGTTTTATGAAAACATCAACCTGCTGCTTATTAGAAATGATGATGGCAATTGTTGGATGTGACTGGAAAAGAAAGAAATTATTAGCACCTGTCTATGGAATTTTTTTGTAAAAGAATAACCAGAGATAGGAAGCTGACTTTTTTTTGAAGTCCTATCCAAGCTAAGTCTCTAGGAAAAGGCTCCTAAAAGGGAGTGGTTAGATATTTATGAAATCCCAACACTAGGTGGAGAAAATTAATGGGAAACAATTTTTCCTTGTTTCTGCCAATGAAGGAATTGGGTGACATCAAGTGAAATCAGTGAATTGCAGAGGCAAACACAGGAGCAGGCACTCTCTGTCTGATTCAGCTTTTGTTGGGCACAGTAAAGCCAGTTTATGGTTCCTGCAGAATTTTGGTTATTGACTTAGGGGGAAATATTTGGATGGGCTTTTCTCCTTTTTTTTTATTATTATTATTATTTTTAATTAAAATATTGGTTATCACTTCATTAATAGGGGAGCCAGCAGAAGCAGAAGCCAGAGCACTAGCGTCCAATGAAGATGGTGAGATTAAACGTGTTTCAACTAAGGAGTGGGCTAAATCAACTGGATACGACCCAGTTAAACTCTTTACTAAGGTATCTTCTTTACCCCAGAGAAACGTCTTTATTTGAAGTGTATGAGGTGCTTTAAAATTAAGTTCAAACCCAGCTTTAGACACTTAATGCTCTCCATCAGTTCTGTGATGATGTTATTTTGCTGTCATGTTGGTCTCTTGCAACTTTTGCTTGGTTTGTAGCATTCCACGTGCATCAGTACAGGTGGCTTCAGCAGCTTGGCCATACTGTACAGAAAAACCCATTTGAATTGCTTTTAATGTGAAAAAGTGTGTTTGCAAGATGTCACTGGGCATAATGGGAACCAACGTGAGGACCTAAAAGCCATCAGTCACCTTCTGTGTATAATCAGGCTCTGGCATAAGAAAAGAGACATTGGTTTAGGAGTTTTTGTTCTAAATAGTTACTGAAAGTAATGAGTATAGAATGTCATGTTCACAGACAGTAATAACTTTCCTTTGGAAATCCACTGACATGTAGGTAAGAGTGTCTCAGGGAGAGCATACAAAGAGCTGCAGTGATGGGCACACGAACCCACTGCTTGGACTGTTGCTTCTTGATTTTCACTTTACTCCTCCCCAGATGAATCAGAGCTGTGTCTGCTCAATGCAGTGAATGTTAGGAAGTGGGCAATAAGAAGTTTTTAGAATCTGGTTTTATGTAGTTAAAAATATTTCCAAGGAGAAAATCTAAACCTCATAAATCTAATCCTGATTTTCCAGTTTCACAGCAGATGTAAAAATAAAGTATGTCTTTTTCTTTTTTTTTTCCCTTTCATTTAATTTTGTTTTCATGTTTCCTAGCTTTTCAAAGATGACATTAGATACCTGCTGACAATGGATAAGCTGTGGAGGAAAAGAAAGCCTCCAGTGCCACTGGACTGGGCTGAGGTACAAAAGCAAGGTAACTGTCCCTCCTCCTGCTGTATATTTTTAAATTGTACCTGCTGTTTATTAATGTACCTCTGTGATATGCACATTTTTTCTAACTGCCACAGTTGAGTACTGATAAAGAACATGTTAAGTCTTTGCAATTCCTGAAGATTTCAAATTTTCTCTGTACAGAAAACATTCTTCTAAGGCAGTTTTGCAGTCATTACTTTAGATACTCAGTATTGGCTGTAGAAAATACACATTTAACAAAATGTCAGCTTGTTCTAGGCCACCTTACCATAAGCACTGATAGATTTATCTCTGGAAGCTGAGGTTTGTTGAAAGTTTACGTTTGCTGTAATTTGGACATGTCTGGGGGACTGATATAATAGCTGCAGTTGCAATTTGAAATGCAGATTTGCTGTAAAATGTTGGGACTGCTGTAGGTTAAGGATATTGTTCTTCAATTTAAAAAATACTTAATTTTACTGAAACTGGAAAATTATTTGAGAGAACTACTGTGGAATTTATAAATATTCCTGATCTTATTTATTTTTCTTTCTTTTTCCCAAAGAGCAAAGCATATCTGACCAACAAAACGAATCCTCTGCAGTGTTGAAGGATCAGCAGGTTCTCAATGTCAGGAGCTATGCAGACCTGTTTTCAAAGAGTGTTAAAACCCTGAGTCTTCACCTGGCTGAGAAGGCTGATGGAGAAGCACTTATATGGGATAAAGTTAGTTTGCCATATAGAAGCTCTGTATATTCTCTATACGTGGCACAAATCAGTTGGGCTCACTCGGTTTCATTCCAAAATAATACTACTTAGAGCAAAAGTGATTCCTCACTGAAAGCACTTTCCATTTTAAACACTCTGTATTTTGTAACTCACTGAGGGTAGGGATGGACTGTTGTGATGTAAAATAACTTTGACATAAAAAAAAGTTCAGAAATATTGGGGTGGGGGGCAAAATAGTAAAATATTATTACAACAGATAGTAAAAATTGTTCTTTCTGGAACACCCAATGTTTGAAACTGTTTGCTTCAGTGTTGAAAATGTTTAAAACGTTGTAAGATTTAGGATTTAGCCTTTTTTTAATATACAAGGCATTTTATTTATTCTCATAGTCTAATTTTCTGTTAAAATACATATGTTTTGAATTGTATTTAAAGTATTACTGCTCTGTCTAAACACACCATCTGACTTCGTTGACTTTGCACTGGAATGGTGTACTTTTTTGTAAAGCTTTCTGATTTTTAAGGTTTTAGGAACCATGTGTTGCAAACTATTTTTAAGGAGTATTCTGATTTTTACATGATTTTTGCATTAACTTGTTAGGATGACCCTTCTTCCATGGATTTTGTCACTTCTGCTGCAAACCTCAGGATGCATGTTTTTGGAATGAATATGAAGAGCAGATTTGATATCAAGTGTAAGGATAAAATGTAACATTGTTTTATTTAAGTAATAATTTACACTTCTTGTTTTCATTTGCTGTTCAAATCTCTATACTCTTGCTTATTTTGCAGCAATGGCAGGAAACATTATCCCAGCTATAGCTACTACTAATGCAGTAATAGCTGGTCTGATTGTGCTGGAGGGTTTGAAGATCTTATCAGGAAAAATAGACCAGTGTAGAACGGTAAGTGGGAAAAGGAAGTTTTCCTTTCTTGGTACTTACTATTTGTTGAGAAGTTATTTTTAACATTTTTTTACCCATGTGTGGTTTTACTGTGTCTCACTTCACAGTTGCTTGAGTAGATTCTGGAGGTGCTGAGAACTTTGAGTCACAATGAAAAGAGAAGTGCAGGTCTCAGGAGTCATTAAATTCCTGCGATTTGATGAGAGTTTGGTGCTGTGTAGGAGAGAGAAGCGGAGTGCCCTCAGCTGAATGTGGCTGGCTCCTGTTGCAGGTGTTTGGCAGCAGCTGCTCTGTCAGCACAGGTGTCAGAGCTTTGTCCTGCTCAGCAGCAATGTCAGAGAGGAGCAGGGAACGCACAGTGTGAGGCTAAGGGAAGACACCTGGGGCAAAGCAGATTTTGTACGTGCTGTTACTTACAGTATAACTTGTTTTCTTCTGTTTTGTCCTCAAGATTTTTCTGAACAAGCAGCCAAATCCCCGGAAGAAGCTGTTGGTTCCTTGTGCTTTGGATCCACCAAATCCTAATTGTTATGTGTGTGCAAGTAAGCCAGAAGTGACTGTGAAGCTGAACGTGCACAAGGTCACTGTGTTAACACTCCAGGATAAGGTAAATCTGAGTCAGAGACACAGCATTCATTATCATCCTAATGCTGTACATTTTTAAAGGTACATCTTGACTGAGCATTACCTGCTTATATTTACTTTTCTCTCAGCTACAAGAAGAGCTGAATTAACCAAGATGCTTCTTGCCCATGTGTGTTCTGTGTCTTGTGAGGGAATGTTTGCATTTGGTAGTTTTTTGACTTTTTAAAGCCTGTTCATACCTGACAACAACAAATGAAATCTGTATTGCAGTTGAATAGTTCAGTAGCCACATCGCAGTTGTGTAGTCACAACTGATTTGTGATTCTGTCGTTCTAGGAAGTATTCTAAAAAACTTGCCAGCATATCTGAAGCTGGAGATATCAGACATCAGAAATATAATCATTTTGTTCAGGGAAGTGAAAGAAAGAAAACTATAGGCTTTCAGTAGATGCCAGGATAATAAAATCAACACAATTCAAGGTTCTTTTTTTTTAAATAAACTGTTTTTAACAGTTTAACTGTGTTTAAGTCAGATATTGATTAAATAATCATATTTGTATTTTCAGATACTGAAAGAGAAATTTGCTATGGTAGCACCAGATGTACAGATAGATGATGGAAAGGGAACTATCCTTATCTCTTCAGAAGAAGGAGAAACAGAAGGTATGAGTGCTGAAGTTTTTTAGATAAGAGTAGGCAAAACCTTGGAAGAAACCATGCAAAATATGTGTATAGCAGATGTTGCAGTGTTCATCCTGTAGACTGGTATTTGGGGAGAACTGGATTTGCAAGTGTTTTGAGTGGCCTGGGAATAGGCAGTGGTGTTGTGTAAGGCCTGCATGGCCACTTCAGCTTCCCTGCATCAAGTACCTCCAGGATTCCTTACACAAATAGGTACCTGTTTGCAAGCCCCCTTCATTTTGTGGTTCTTAAGTGGTGGTCTGTTTATGATGCTTGTAGGCACTACTGAAATAGATACCGTCTCCAAAATGTTCCTAAATGTAATTGTGAACATGATGCATGAGGGGTAAATAAGTCCACATAAGTAGTTTTAACTCTTGACAGGTTAAAAAGTCAGCTTTTACTTTACATATAGCTAATAAATGCTAAATCTTACATTTCTATGTAAAACTTCTGGAGCATTCCTTTCATCATATTGATTCAGTTGTAAAGGACCTTTATTTAAATAGCTGTAAACACTGCAGCTTTTATTGTTTTTCTAGCAAATAACCACAGGAAATTATCAGACTTTGCAATTCGGAATGGCACTCGACTACAGGCAGATGATTTCCTGCAGGACTACACTCTGTTAATCAATGTGCTTCATAGGTAAGATTCTGGAATAGTTATTTGGGATGTGTGTATGTAGAACAGTTCCACAGGGGTTTTCCACTCAGAATTTTAAAACACATGAATGGTGTTCCAAGATTAAGCTGCTGAAAGAGAGTATGGAGGTAAAAGAGGAATTGTTAATTTTTTTAATGAAATTATAGAGTTTAAGGGTTTTTGTTTGGTTTTGTTTTGGGTGGTTTTTTACAACAGTATCAGAAAGGCTTGTTTGAATAATTTGTCGTTACACAACATAAAAATACAGTGCAAAACCAAATATACTTTCGGGGAAACAACAAGCAAGAAACTGCCATTTGAAATAAAGACAAAACAAAATTTAAAAAGGAAAAAACCCCTCAGCCTGCTGAGGTAATAGATCCTCTGCTTGTGACTACCTATGTTGAGAAGTCACTTTGACATAACTGGGGGGTGTGTTTAACCCTGGATAAGTAATAGACATATTATAGACAGTAAATGAACACACTGCACGCTCAGGGAGAAGAGGAGTGTGGTGTTAGGGAAGAAGGGTAAGCTCAGGTAGTGATTTCTGTGGCTCCTGAGCATGTTGAGTCATGGCACTGGGTGGAACAGAGTTTATGGAAGGACAGAGCCTGAATTCCCAAGAAGGACTGACCAGCTCTGCCTCTTTTTCGGTATGTTTTTCTCATTTTGTCGTGGTTGCAGAGTGCTGTAATACTTGAGTGAGGTTTTCTTTGGGAGGAACACAGGGGTTTGTTTTTTCCTGGGTGTTTCAAAGCAGATGTGTTTTTCTGCAGTGAAGACCTAGAAAAAGATGTGGAATTTGAAGTTGTTGGTGATGCCCCTGAAAGAATTGGCCCTAAACCATCAGAACCACCATCGAGGAACATCAGCAATGGTAGTGATGATGGAGCACAACCCTCAACATCAACAGGTAAATAACAGGATTTGGGATGAAATTAAATGAAAGTCTTCCAATAGTCCAATTAAAGTAGTTGTCTTCAGTTTTATGACTTAACTTTGCCAAAACAAAATAAAAGGCATTTAAGTTGCCTCTGTGTATAACTGTCATAGTGAATAGAAAAATGCACATTTACAGTTGTTACAAAATGCACAAGAGTTTACAGTAAATACAGCTTGAAATTGTATTATTTACCTGGCAAGGGCCTGGTGGGATGTGAGCTTAAATGCATCATTTGCACGGTGATTTAAATCAAGTTAGACCCCTCCTAACTCATGGTCACACTGTTGCTTGAGAAAAAAGAATTAACCAAATTTATCACTTTCTCCCTAACGAGAAAGGACTCTGCTCTCAGGAGGAAGTACCATCACTTGCCTAAAGTGGACTTTGTTTGAACACACTCAAAATAGCTTAACTTAAATGCATATGGAATGCTTAAGAAGGGGAGGCCAATGAACTGGAAATATCCCAGTGTTTGATAGGGATGGGGTGTGAATCCAAGTGCTTGCTGTGGCAGATGTGAGTTAGGGATCCATAGTTCTGTTTACACTTTGGGATGCTGTTCCTTTGCCTGGCAGATGAAAGTAGACAACTTGCCTCCTTTTTCAGGGGAGACTAAATTTAAAGAGCACTGCTAAAATTTATTTCAAATTATATTAAAAAAATGACAAAAATAGCATAAAATTAGTTTTTCCAGTGAATTTATGCTTAAAAACAAACCAAATCCACTAGATGTCTTATGAGTTCACATTTGGTTCTATTTTGCCTTTTTATACTATCCATTGTTATCCTCTAGCTCTGTAAGTCTGCTCACCCTTCCACTTCCCCCTTTCTTTGTGGGTTCTCTCTCATGGAGTGTGGTCTCTCCTGGGAGTTCTGCTGAGTGTGGCTGAAGAGGAGAGGCTGCACTACAGCTTGAGGGGTGGAAAAGTTCTTTTCTCAAAAACTGCTGCAGACAGCATGGGATTGTTCTGTTTTGTGCATTCAGAACAAGTCACAGAGTCACAGAACGTGCCAAGTTAGAAGGGACCCCCAAGGATCATCCAGTCCAGCTCCTGGGCCTGCACAGGTCCATCCCCAAGAGTCACCCCCTGTGCCCCAGAGGATCATCCAAACCCTCCTGGAGCTCTGGCAGCCTTGGGGCTGTG
>JAWWES010000021.1:1608985-1691824 GCA_035583135.1 Lophotriccus pileatus
TTAATAATAATTTTATATAATTTTTTAAATTAAAAAAAAAACCAAACCAACCAAAAAAAAAAAACCCCAAACCAAAAAAAAAAAACAAACACCACCACAAAAAAACCCAAACCAAACCCAATCCCAAGCTCAAAGTAGAGGCAATTCACTTTCTTTACTTGTGCTCTGACAGACCAACTTCCCATCTTGTCCATGAGCCTCTCCCAGTTTCTCAGGAAGACAACCTTATGAAAACTTGATGCCAAGTCAGCACTGGGAGAGAACAGCCTGGTACAGGCCCCAGGAATGACTGAAGGAGCTCTGCACCGGTACTTGAAGGCTCAGCTCGTGGGATGCCCACTGCTGCAAATAAACCTTGTCCCAGGTAGGGCAGATAAAGCAGATGGTGGTTTCCACGTGGGAGGAACGTCTCTTTGTTCTTGGCAGGTAAGTGTCTGTGCAACGTGGCTGACAGCACAGTTGTGCCTTTGCTGACAGCGTTACCAGCGAGCCCAAGGCTGCAATGGGACAGGGACAGGAATGCTGTTTGATCCCTCTCCGTGCTGGGGCACATCTGCTGCAGAGGGCCCTGTGCTGTGTGAGCTGGGCATGGTCTGCACCAGGACACAACTGCAACAGGCCTCTCCTCCATCACACACCTGTGGGCTACAGGTAAAGTGTAACTTGTTCCACAAGTAGTAAAGCTGCAGGAGCATGTGGTAACAGCTTGTTTAGGAGATGGGCAAAAAGTGTAATGAAAGATGTGAACACAGAAAAGAGCACTTGACTCCCAAGAGCAGCGGTGTTTGCCTATGGGTGTGCACACTGACAGTGGATTGCCTCTGCCATGTCGAACAGATTTGCTTTTCAGGTCTTGCTCTGCACATTTACATGGTTTGTTGGATTTTTTTTTTTTTTTTTTTTTTGCATACACAAGCAAACAGATTGCCAATCAATTGCCCTCCACAGCTGGGGACATTTCTGAGTACACAGTTGCTTTTAATGTTTAATTAGGTATGATAACAGAATAAAATGTTCTTGGCACAGCAGTGCCTATAGCTCAAACTTGCAACATATTTCTCTCTTCCCAGGGTGCTCAGCACCCAGCAGTGAAAGGACACTCCTCAGGTACCTGTTGTTAGGGCTTTGTCAGCATTTCTGCCATCAACACAAATGACAGGCAGGGAGTTGCAGCTTAGTTGCCAAAAAAATTAACTGTAGGCTGTGGTTTAGTATCGGGGGTCTCGGCTCAGTAGCCGTTTTGGGGTGGTTTTCTGACAGCCTTTTCCGTGAGCACACAGATGCAAATGGCAAAGCAGCACTGGGGTGTTTGTTACCGATCATCAGAGGAAGCTCTCGCAGTTACACAGACAGTAGCTGCTTTTTTAAACTCCCGTCAGCTCACAGATTGCTTTAGGCCACAATATGTTTATCATATGTCTTAGCGCTGCCTTTTTTTTTTTTCTTTTTTTTTTAAAGACTTAATAAATAACTGGCAACAACCCTCAGCTGCCGTGCTACAAGCACAGGTCCTTCCAGCAGTCACCTGGCCAGCGCTGGGGGCTCCGCACAGGTGCGGGGCTGCTCCCGCACCGCCGGCCCCGCAGCACCGCCGAGATGTCGGTTCTTGCCCGGGGCGCACCCCAGTCGGGGGTGGGTGGGCAGAGCCGCCCCTTCCCCCGGGACGAGGCCGCGCGTCCCGGGAAGCTCCACGCGGGGCGAGGACCCCCGAGCGCTACCGACGGGGCGCCTCAAGCGCGGGTTCCGCGGGAGCGGGGTGCGGTGACAGCCCCGCCGGGGCAGCGGCACCGGGCGGGCCGGGCCAGGCTCGGCCAGCCCAGCCGAAGAAGGAGCTGCCGACCCCGCCGCCGAGCAGCGCCGCGGCCGCCTCTCCCTGCCTGACTCGGGGAAAATCATTGTTTGGCTCCGGCATTAACTACATTCCAGCGGGACGCAGCGCCCAGTCTCCTTCCTCGCATTCCTGCCCCACACAAAGGAGTCCCTGGCTCGCCGCGCCCCGCGCTCCGCTCGCCGCGCCGCGAAGCCCCTCCGGGCCGGCCGCCGCCTTCGCCCCCGCCCGGGGGTGCGGGCGGGCCGCGGCCCCGCCGCGGGGCGGCCGCCGGGGGCGGCGGGGGCCGGGACCTGCCGAGCGCAAATTCCTCCGCGCAGCGCGCCATTGACTGGACCGAGCAACTTATTTAAGGCTGGAAAGTGACACAGGGGCTCCTCGTCCGCGCCGGCCGCGCTCCGCGGGCAGCCCGGCCGCTCCGAGCCCCCAGCGCGGGATGCCGCCCGGGTGACCGCGCCCCGCAGCCCCCTCAGGAGGAGCCGCGTCCCGCCGCTTGCCCCGCCAGGACCGCGGGAAGGGGCTTTCTTTTGGGCTGGTTTTTGTGTTGCTGGATTTAGGGATTTTTTTTGGATTTTCCACCCCTCGCCCCCCCTTTTCTTTCTCTGCTCCGGGCTGCGGTTTCGCGGAGAGTTCGCCGCCCTCCCCCGCCCCGCGCCGCCGGGCTCCGGCCGAGCATGGAGAAGTACGAGGAGGACATGGCACTGAAGGCCACCAAGTTCATGGAGGACCTGTCCCTGTACGAGCCCTGCCCGGAGGGTCCGTACGGCCGGGGCGGCCGCCGGGACCTGGCGCTGCACCCCGACCTGGAGGAGACCAAGCGGGTCATCGCCGCCCACATGACGGCGGAGCAGCGGGGCCGGAAGATGAACGGCTCGGCCGCGCCGCCGCCCGCCGAAGGCTTCCCCGCCGCCCCCTGCGGCAAAGCCGCCCCGCTCCGCGCCAACGGCCGCGCGGCCGAGCCGTGCTGCGAGGAGGGGCTGTGCACCCGCTCCGAGGTGGCGCTGCCCTGCTACAGCGGCTTCGCCGACAAGGGCAAGCGCTACTCGGCCGAGGGCTATCGCTACGCCGCGGGCAGCGCCTTCGACGGCGGCTACGTGGCTAAGGGCGGCGGGCGGGCGCCCGGCGGCCCGGACGGCAAGTTCGGCGCGGCCAGTCCCCGGGCCAGCCTGGCCGCCGCCCCGCCCGGCCCCGCCGCCGAGCACGGCAAGTTCTCCAGCCCGCGCTCCAGCCTGGGCGGCGCGGCCGCGCTGCCCTACGAGAAGTTCTCCAGCCCCCGCTCCAGCCTGGTGGTGCCCGGGCAGGACAAGTTCGGCAGCCCCCGCGCCAGCCTGGTGCAGTACGACGGGGCCGCCCTGAGCCCCCGCTCCAGCTACGCCAGCACGGCCAGCGACACCAGCAAGCACTCCAGCCCCCGCGCCAGCCTCACCGGCTACGACGGCGGCGGCAGCAAGCCCAGCAGCAACCGCACCAGCGGCATCAGCATGGGCTACGACCAGCGCCACGCCAGCCCCCGCTCCAGCACCGCCAGCCAGTACTCCTGCACCGCCAGCCCCCGCTCCAGCTACTCGGACTCCAGGTACGGCCCGCCGGGCAGCGCCGAGTCCGAGGGGGCGGGAGGCGCCGGGCTCGCCCTGGCCAGCCCCCGCTCCAGCCTGTGCGGCCCCGAGGGTGGTCGTGCCCCCACCGTGGTCAGCCCCCGCTCCAGCATCTCCAGCCAGAGCTCGCGGAGCTCCCGCGGCTCCATGAGCGCCTACCCCGAGCTGCAGCTGCCCTCGCCCCGCTCCTCGCTGCTGGGGCCCGGCCTGCAGGAGGACGGCGCGGTGCCCGAGCTGGACGTGTACCACCGCATCCATGCCCAGTCCCCGCCGCGGCACGACCAGCAGCACCCGGCCGCCCCCGAGCCGCCGCCCCCCTACGCCTACAGCCCGACCAAAGGCTCCGCTTCGGCCCCCAAATTCAAGCTCCCCTACCAGGTGACGCCGTGCCGGGAGAGCGGCCCCAGCCAGGCGGAGAGGCGGCTGGAGGCGCTGACGCTGGAGCTGGAGAAGGAGCTGGAGATGCACATGAAGAAGGAGTACTTCGGTGAGTGGGGCGGGCAGGAGCGGGCGGCTGAGGGGCTTGCGGGGCTGCCCGGGCCGGGGACCTTTGGCCGTGGACAGGGCGGGTGTGCGGAGCCCGAGGCTGCTCTGGACCAGGTGACTGCAGAAGTCCCGTGTCGCCACAAACATTGTCTGGTGTCAGAAGTGCTTGCACCACAGCTCGTTCCTGGTGTGTGATCTCTCTCCTGTCTGTTCCTAACGCGGTTTGCCGGGATGTCCGATGCTTGCTTTCCCACGTGCGGATAGCTTGTCTGAAGTGTTATGGGAGCTGTTTGTGCAGCAGGAGCTTACAGGGACTCTGTCCTTTGCCTTCCTCATGGGCTGCTGAAGCTTCCCCCTAAACCTCCAGCATCCCAGAGCCTGTGGTGTTTGTGATCATGCTCTCAGCCTATGATAACTTTTGTAGATTATTGCGAAGCAATTTTTAGTGCCTCATTCAATGCAATCTTTGTGCTAGTTCAGAGCACCTGTGGGAGCCCAGCATTGTTTCTGCCCCGCGAGGCCTCTCGGGGTCTGCGGAGCACACGAGGCTGTCAGGGGTCCGTGTCCTCCCTGGGATCAGAGAGCAGCTTGGAGGAGAGCCCTCAGTCCTTGCCGAGGATAAATCAGCCCCTTTGTCATCTCCTGGATTTTTGTTGCTTCTTTATGGAAGAAAAGTAACTTCTTGAAATGAGTGAACGTGCTGTGTATCCACACTAGTTGGGATTAAGCTCACCTGTCTTTACGTTGTACTAGGTATGAAAAGTTGATGCTGGAGCGTGCAAATAGTGCCGTGTTTGCCCTGCACTGGGCCCTGCGGGTGAGCGGGGCAGCCCTCAGAGAGTTTGTCCCTGCTTGAACGAGGAGTGAGGGCTGTAAGCAGGGATGGAAGAGCTCCCGGAGGGGAGGGAGGAGGAGGCCGGGGAAGGTGAGGAGCTGTGGATGAGCCAGCCCCATGTGTGGCCTTTGAGGGAATGGTTATTTCCGTGCCTTTGTGTGCTGCCCGGGCGTGGGGAGAGGCTCCCTGGCCGTGGGTGTGATTCCCGAGCGGCGTGAAGCGTTCCTGAGGATCGAGACGTGCGCTACCTGATTTAAACACGAGATTCAGCTTGGCTTTGGCGCGGCATTAGTGTGCTCTGCATGGCAGGGAGGAGTTGCAGGGCTCCATGCGTTTGTCTGGGAGATGCTTATAGGCAGACAGAGCTGGGCCGGTCGGTGGAGGTACTAAGTGAGCAGTACCCTCACAACTGGGAAACCCCTTCTGTAAACTGCAGTGACATAGTTTCTACAAGCTTTTGTGCCCAGACAAAGCAAGCTGAATGTACTGTTTACTGCCTGCCTTCGTCTGTCCCGGGTTCAAAAGAAAGCTGATGATCACCCATTGCCGCATCTCTTGCGGTGTGTGGCACCTGGCGCGGTGCTCCTGCCTCCTGAGGACAGGAACCGGTCACTTTGAGTATTGCAGGAGCTGGATGGGAGGGCTTGTAACACACGAACTGCGGGAAATGTTACCTTCAAAACTGACATGGTATTCAGAGAGAGATTGAGAAATAAGATGTATTCAGCGTAAGAAACAAGTTATCTGTCCTGAGCCTCTGTGGGATGTTTCCAGTGGCCTGGGAAAGCTGGGTGTGAGATCAGGGGCGCCAAGAGCAGCCAAGGGGAATCTGTTGTGGGTGGGTTTTCTTATTTATAAGAGTTTGCAAGTGTCACTACTTGCAGGTATATTGCATAGCAGCGTGTTGCAGCACGCCCCAAACCTGGGAGGTGCAGCCAGGGTAGGTGAGCTGGTGCCTTTGTGCCTAGGGAGTGCGTGGTAGAGCAGCACAAAGAAGCACTGCTGTGACTTGCAGCCTGGAAGCAGATTGAAACCCAGAAAGCTGGGGTGCTTTGAAAGAGAAAGCTGATTTCTGTGACTTGTCAAGGTTTTGATAAATCCTGGTGGACTTGATCCCGTGTTTTTGGTTCAGATCATCCATGTAGGTGAGTGCTGAGCTTTGGCTGAGCAAGTGAGCAAGAAGTTGACAGGGTTGACCACGGTCTGTGGGGTCAGAGACAAGGAGAGCGAGAACAGGAGGGGGAGAAGTCTGCTATTTAGTTAGATTTACCTGAGAGGGTCTTAAACAACGTTAATAAAAGGAAGCAAGGAAAATGCCTTGATTTGTAGAGCAACTTGCACAAGGTATGGCTGTGAAGTCTTTGCTTACGCTTTCACTCCTATAGCACTGGTGTCTGGCACACTCCAAAGGCAGTCGTGGGTGTTCTGTGATGTCTGTGGAGAATAGAATTGTTGAGCCAATAGTCTAACAAGGTAGAGGGAACAGAGGAGATGGTTTAATACTCCTTTATTAGATGAGCTCAACTGTCTAGTGAGTAAATGCTTGTATGAGGCACTGGGTATTTACTGTGTTCTGTGTCCTGTCATCATTGTTGTTACTCCCAGCTCCCAGTAAAACTAAAAATTGAGCAGTGTGCTATTTTGAAACTGAGGGTACAGGACTAACCAGCCCTGTTTGGAGAAGGAACAGTTCTATCCTGCCTTCAGTCTGGTTGTGGGTCTGTTTGAGTGTTCCCCTAACCACACTTGTGCTGGCAGTCCCTGGCTCTTTCCCACACCTCAATACTCTGCTGCAGGAGGAACCTGTAGTCTGGGACAGATAAATACATGAAGGAGGGCAAAGGGAGGGTCTGAGCACTGGAGGGGCTCTGGGGGAGCCCAGCAGTGTGCAGCCCTCAGGTCTGCTGCACTGACAGCCCGTGCTGGGATGAAGAGCTCTGAGCTGTGCTGGGAGCTTGGCTTTACTGCTTCACCTCCTCCATCCTCCGTCTCCTCACAGGCTTCACTGCATCTGCAGAGAGAAGGAAGATGCCCTTCTGCAACTGGTTTAATCTGACTAAAGATGCTGGTGCTGCCAGGGAAGGGCTCTGCCCAGTTGCTCAGCTGAGGGGTTGCACCCTGCCCTTCCAAGTGCTCCCACCAACACATTGCAGCCACATGCACCCGCTGATCTGAGAGAAAACAAAGCCTGCAGAGAAGGAGGGAGGGTTGTTCATCCTTGTTGAAGAGATGGCTGGAGCTGACCCAAGGCAGAGGGTACAGGCAGAGGGTGCTCCAGGAGGCTGAGACCCTTCCTTTGGCAGAGCCTGCACTTGGACTGGGCAAAGCTGTGAGATTTTGTTCCCTTGTAGCTGCCTCCTGTGCAGCCTCTGCCCAAACTGCTTCATCCTCGACCCTCTGAGACCCCCCCGTCTGTCCCCTGCCAAGGCACTGACAGTTTAGTAAATGTGCTTGGTTCAGTGGCAGATGCTGAGAAGAGACATAATAAAAAAGTACTTTAACTCACTTTCATAACTGTTCTCAGCTCAACATTCATACATGGTGAGGTGAACTGTCAGAGTTGTTTCAGGAATAGTCTTGAAAGTGGATGCTCATCCTGAGGTGTCAACAGGACATTTGTGAGTGTTGGAAAGTCATCAGCTCAGGAGCTGTCTTAAGTTCTTACTTTGCAGAATTCTTCAGTCTGATGTCTAGGTGTTGAAAAAACCAGTTTGAGGCAAAAGTTGGGTTTTGGCATGCTCATCAAATTCATGCAGTCCTTGAGGGACTGACCACAAACCCATGGCTTGTCACCTACCGGGCAGGGAAATGTCATTGTGCTGAGCAGTTATGCTGGTTTGGCTGTTGTTTTTGAACCAGATTTCTCAGTGTGTCCTGGCACTCCACTGGTGTGTTGTCAGAAATGGAAGGAGAGTTGACAGAGGGGTGCAGGCAGTAATCATGTGCTCCTGACAGCCCTGCTGTGCTGCAACCATCACCCAACAAGGGTTGTCTGTTCATCCTGGTCAGGGTGCTGAGATCCAGCACAAGAAGTGACTTAATTATCTTCAACTAAAGAGAAGATGCAAGAGGCATCATGAGCCCAGGGAGGTGGGGAAGTGTGGATTCCTGCCCGTGCAAAGCCTGGAGAGGGACAAGCAAGTTTGCAACTCTGCTATTGTCCTTCACATAGAATAGAGGTAATGGTTAATACATTGTACTGTTTTTGGAAATAAGCAAAGATTTATTATCTGAGAATTACTTTATATTTCTCTTTCTGGTCCTGGAAATCAATTCAACATTGGTAATTAGCTTCAGCATTTGCAGCTGAGGCTGTGCTGTGAAAAATCTGCTTTTGATGGGCAAACATCTAAATAGAAATAAACTTCCAGGGTGTGGTCTCCTGAAGGGTTCAGACAGGCCATGTACCTCAGAGCTTGGCTTTGCTCATCTCCCACATAGATTGCTGAAACTGAGTCGAGAGCGGTCAGGCTTTTCTAGCCAAACTGCAAGACAGCCCTCACAAAGGGGTCAGGCAAGGGAGGTGTGTGTTCACTGGGGAAGGGGCAGGAGGAGCTTCAATGAGAGGTGCTGGGTAAGTGTGAATCAGCATCCTCCTCATGGCTCCAGCTCCCAGGAGCCTGCCCTCCTGAATAGGTCCAGGAGATAATGGGAAACAGTGAGAGAGTAAAGAGGATCGTTCAAAGGGAGGGAGTAGGAAGGTGGGGGAGAGAATGTAGAAAGAATTCAATGGAAAGAAGAGGATGCAAAAAATAAGTGTGATAAGACAAGCCAAGACAGCATTGTCTGTGGTATGAAATGGGCTATGAGGGCTGTGGGAGTGGTCCTGGATGGCTTCTTGCAGTCCCTGCTAGCCATACACATGCTTGTGAGCCTCCCTGAAGTTGGGAAGTGAAAAACTGTGTCATAAGTAATAACAGAAGGGGAGAGATGCAGAATGTGTTTATATTTTAACAAGTACTGGATGTGTGTAATGTGTACAATTAACATTAGATGGAGTTTGGGTGACTATGACGTGCACAGAAGCCTGTGTTATGAATGGGGATGAAAGCTTTCTTACCTTGGGTTACAGGAACCTTGACTGTGAGTAGGGGTATTGTTTGATGGCAAATGGGTTTTTTGTTTCTTTTTTTTTTATTATTTGTGCTTTTACTCTTGAGCTCTCTCTGCATTGTTGTAAAAGCACAGCCTGCAAGGGGGGGTGGTGGCTTCCAGAGAACTGCCACGTGTTTTGCTGGAGCAGGTGAGGTTTCCATGCAGGGGTTGGATCTGTGACACAAGGGCTGGCATAGGCACAAGTCCTGCTGTGGTGTGGTTTGTCACCCTCTGCTGCTGCCTCACGGCTTGGGAAATGTCCCTGTGTGTGTCCCCCAGGGAAGGCCATCCCTGGGTGTGCAGCAGTGTGCAGGGGAGGGAGGGTTGGCAGGGGCTGAGTGCAGCCTGTGGCAGTTTGGTTTGGACGTGCCATGCCCCGGGTGGGGCAGAGCCACGAGGCCTCTGTGTGAAACACTGAGCAGTTCCTTGGGTCTGCTCAGCTTTTAGGGCTCTGTCACAAGGTCCAAGCCAGGTCTGTACTGCAATCCTCTCCAATTCCCAGAAGTAACATCAGGCTTTTAAACGCACCCTGTGCCCATCTCCCCAACCCAGTCAGCTCTGCTGCCTTAGAGGGGTCAGGGAGACACCCTGAGCAAGACTGAAAGGCAAAAAAGGTTCTTCAGCAGAGTTTGACTTGTACTGGCAGTTGTTTCCTCTGTGCTGGATCTTCCACAAATATTTATGTGTGCAAATATCCCGTCTGATGCTCAGTCACACCCTGGAGGTTTGTACACAGTGATGTGTGAATTCGGAGTAAATCCCAATTTAATGAGTTTAATGGATTCTGTGGCCACTGTAATTTGCAGAGCAGAAATGTGACCCTGCTGTGAAGGAACAGGTAACTGCAAAGTAGCTGTTGTTACAGTGTGATTGAAGTTGGTGTCTTTTAGTGGAAAACACCCCTGAAGTTGTATCATCTTTACATCTAAAATGTGTAAGTGATACAGGTTTGTGTGCTACCACTGATGGCTTTGTGGTAGCAGCAAAAATGCTGGGCTGAAATCCTTAATATCCACAGTTAATAAATTAGGATGTAAGTGTCTCCTACAGCTGTGTGGATATTGGATGCTTAGAAAGCACTCTCAGAGGAAGAGAATTTGCTAATACTAAACTGCTTACTTTTAAAAAATGCTAAAATTATTATTAAAAAAAAAACCAAACCAAACCTGGCAGAGTAATTTCCAGGTGTATAATAGGGTTGTTCAGCAATGAAAAGGAAATAAAGCAACAGTGATAAGCCAAACAGTTTTACTAAAACCAGAACACTTATGCAGACATTTAGTAAGGCCTGGGCTTGGCCTCCTATCTACATCACATGTCCCAAAAGTTCTCTCAGGACAGTGCTCCAAAGCACATTGGCACAGTCACAGTCTGAGGGTGTCCTTGGCAGCACCTGGAGCTCCACAATGTTGGAAAGGCATCTCCTTTGTCCCAGACCCAGCTTGGGCACTGGCAGAGGGTGCAATCCTGCAGTGCCCTCCGAGGAGGTGCTTGGGCAGCTGTCCCTGTTGGGGTGGAGGTGTTGGAATCCTCTGGGCCCTGGTCCCTGCCCTGCGGGTGGAAGGGGAGGTGCAGTCCCTCCTTTGGTGTCCAAAGGTCTGTGTTTGTCTCACAGCCTGTCAGAGTGGAGCAGTTCTGCTGTTGGCATTGGTTATGTCCAAAACAGTCTTATTCTGTGGCTGGAGAAACCCGGTGTCTGAGAGTATAATGTGGTGTTTGATTTCTGTGCCCATCCTGGACAAAGTGCCTCCTCTCTGACAGGGATGGGAATGTGTGATATAAACCAAAACTGAGGCAGTATAAAAGGATGAAGTGCAGGAATGTGTAGGATGTCTGTAAGTTTTATTACAAGCTGAAAAAGGCTCTCTTTGGAGGGCTGTGCTCAGCTGCCTGGAAGGTTCAAGTGCTGACAGGGCAGAGGTACCTGGGGCTGGGATGTGGCAGTGCTTGGAGGTGCTCCAGGGCTGTGATGGCTCCCAAGGCTGGCAGCAGAATTCCTGTTGGCTTGTTAGGGAGCAGGACCAGCCTTCATCTGAACAAAATTAGCAAATGTGCTGATGATGGACCAATGAATGTGGTGATTGGCAGGATTTTTATGCAGCTTTTCACCGTGCCTGTGTGGATGCTGTCTCTGGAAGTGCATTTTGTCCTTTTCTTTCTATGTTGGAGCAGATAGTTCCCCTCTGTGGTATGTGTTATCTCTTCCTATGAACCTCACTGTGTTGCTTTGACTCCCTATCAGTGTAGCCTTGCATGTTACTGTGCTGAGACAGAGGAGCACAAGAAAACTGCCAAGCAAGCCATGTATCTCTTCCAGCTGGAGTGTTTCACGTTGTCTGAAACACCATTCCTTGTGTTTTGGGCAATTTTACTAAATCTCTAATGTCACATTTATGAGTTCCAGAGAACTTTTAGGAAAAGGCCTATGAGTCACTAAGGAAAACCCCCAGCCCCCCAGAGCACATACACTCATTTGCTGCTCAGCTGAGAACTACCGTGCATGTGAAACGTGGACAGGCTCACTCAGGGGCACTCAGCTGGGGGTAAGGATTTACTGCTTGTGACACCTATTTCCAAATTTGAGAGGCTGGAAAAGTTCCTTTCGGCAGGTTTGGCATGAAAACCTGTAGGCAGCAGGGTCTGAAGCTCTGTGGTGCTGGGGCTGTGGTGGGACACACGTGCTGCCAAAGTGCCCTGAGCTGTCTGGCCCAGCGTGGCTGCGAGCCCTGACCCTCCCTGCTGCTGAGAGAAGGGGCAGAAGTGGCAGCTCCAGCCTGGCTTGGATAAAGGGATGTATTGGGCTGTTCTCTTGGTGGTGCCAGCAGGGCTGAGCTGGGCTGGGCTCTGCCAGGGGGTGCCATGCACTGCCTGTGCACTGCAGGTGGGCTGGGGGTTCCTCCTGGTGAGCTGCTGGGAGCTCAGGTACCCAACAGAGAATTGAGCTCCTCCAAGTGCCAGGGATGGGGATCCAAATAACTTTGAAAGAGGGATGTGATTAGGTTGGAGGAAAAATATGAATACTTAAGGCTGGATCTGGGGGAGATGATTAAGTGTAAAGTCTGTAATTGCAGGCAGCAGCACTGAAATGCAGCTGTGAGGGCTGATGTGGGTACCTGTGAATGCTGGGAGAAGTGCAGGGAAGGCAGTGGGCAAGTGTAAAGAATACTAATATCACATACTGTGATGAAATAGCCAGGGAGTGGATCAAATGGACAACAAGGAGGCATTTAACAGGTTATAAAAGGTCGTGCCTTGTATGTAACATTGGTCTTTTAAGAATTTGGCTGAACAAGGTGTGTTTCAGTTCAGAATGTGTTTACAGTTTCTGTAAAAAGTAGATGGCTATGGAGGAAGAACTGCTAGGGACTTTCAGATGTTTTCCTGGCCATCCAAACGTTTATTTAATTGTTGAAGTGTTTCACTTGTGACACCCCAGAACTTCTGGAAAGTGAAAACAAGATGTTTTCTTCCTTTTAATGTGTCCACCGGAAAAAATTAGAAAATTTCAAAGTTAAAATGAAGAGAAACAAAAAGCCATCCCTAAATGCAGTTTGACAGTTGTGCATGTTTAGATGCTTCAGCTGGCTTGGATCATGTTTCCTGTGGTCTGTGGAGAGCCCGTGGCCTCTCCCAGGCCTGGGAAATACCCTTTTGTTCCTGCAGTCACTGCATAAACTTTGTGCTGTGCTACAGCTCGTCCCAGGTGTGCAGAGTGCAGGGAACTGGGATCTCAGGAGTAAAGCTCCTGGGCTGGGAGTTGGGTGGTCCTGCTGCCCTTTCCCCACGTCCCTCAGTGTCACTTCTGTGCTGGCACTGCCAGCCCCGGGGGGTTCGGGCAGCATTGGGTAAGGCCAATCCTAAACACGGGCCCCTTTTGGGTCAGGTGTTGTTGGACTCACCACAGGGTCAGGAACCTGTTCACAGGTGCCTCAAACTTAAATTAGCAAGTAATTTGAGGTTCTTTTTTGTGTGTTTCTTTGGTAAGTGCAAAACTGCAGCATGTGTGCGGGGCATGGTTGATTGAAAACCTTTGGTAGAGAGGGATTGTACAAAGTGTGACTTTGTTAATAAATGTAATAAATCAAGCCTGGACCTGGTTGAATTGAGAGGGCTCTGCTGCTGTGGTTTGATTCTGTTTGCCTGCCCTTGTGGTATTGCCTACAGTAGCATTAGAATAGGACCTTGGTTTTCTCTCTCTTTTTTTTTTTTTTTTTGGTGTGAAATTCCTACTAAATCCATTTGTTTGGGCCAAATGTTGAATGATTTCAAAATAGTCCCTGGAATGGTTCTGAGCAAGTGGATAAACTTTGTCACTTACCCATGGTTTCCCCTGCTCAAAAGTGTGCTAACCTGACCATGTGCTGCTGGCTCCTGCCCTGTCTGTTCTTGTCATCCCTATGAAATGCAGCAGGATGAGACCCACAGTCTCTGGGACTGTCTCACCTGTCACTCTTCTTTCCACCTCTCTGTAACTAGGTTAACAATGGTGATTTTTGTCTGTGTGTGTGTTTTTTGTTTGTTGGTTTGGTTTGGTTTTGTTTAAAAAAAAAAAAAAGAAGCAAAAGATACTGGAGCCCAGCATCAGCTGAGGCCAAACAACTGTGAGTAGCAGGCAGTGGAAAGAGCTGTAATTGGTAAAATATTGGATGTCTCCGTGTTTCTCTGTGTTGTGGCAGTTGCCATGCTGTTAACCTTGAGCATCCCCGTTCTCAGGTGTACATGGGGGAAACAGGCAGTTCCTCAGGGGACCAGGCAGAAGTTTTGATGAATAGTAATAACTGTTGCAGCTCTGTTTTTTTGGTTTTTTTTTGCCAGGCAGTTATGTGAAAATTCTCTGCAGTTGGTGGGTTGCCCACTTTTAATCAAAGCCATGTTTCCCAGATCTAAACACTCAATGGAAAACAGATCTGCACACCAGTCAAGTGTGTTAGAGTCCAGATTTTGAGCTGGTTTGAGAAATAAGCATGTAATTTTTTGAGGTGTAGGTCAGTAGCCAGTGTCTTGGAAAGTGTGTTGGCTTGTTGTACCTGTTCCTGGCTAGAGCAGGGCTGGGCCTCTGTGGTGCAGCCCTGTCGAGTGGGTCAGAGCAAGGGATGCACTTGCTGCATTGGAAAGTAGCTTCATTCAGGGGAAAAAACCCCTCGAGGCATCTCAAAATAAAATTCATGCAAGGTATTAACTAATTACAATTTTATTCAGAGGATGGAACACGTGATAAATCCAGTCCTTCCTCGTTCGTGACAGTCCTTGCTTAGGTCATGAGGGCATGAATGACTTGGGTTTGGAGTTATCTCTAGTTGTTTTCCTTACACCACAGAGATTAGGGAATAAGTAAATTCACATCAGTGTTTTACCCTTGCCATGTTTCTCTCCTTGACTTGTCCAGCAGCCTCTGCACCTCCCGGGTCATGCCCACCATGGTCAGGTGTCACTGCTCTGGGTTGGGGCTGTAAAAGGGGTGTGCAGTTTGCCTGGGAGGGTGGTATCTGACAGATAGGCACCAATTTCCTGCAAATTGTTTTTTTTCCCCAAGAAACTAATGACAACTAATTTTTTTTAAATGAAATTTTGGCGGCCATCAGGTGCTGGTCTCAGATGGTGGCTTACAGACAATTAGAAAAAGGCTGGTTGTTTTGCTTGGT
Organism: Lophotriccus pileatus; assembly: GCA_035583135.1. Classification (NCBI taxonomy): domain Eukaryota; kingdom Metazoa; phylum Chordata; class Aves; order Passeriformes; family Tyrannidae; genus Lophotriccus; species Lophotriccus pileatus. Next base: position 1,623,467 of record JAWWES010000021.1, read on the forward strand.
CCACGGAGAGAATCTCCCAGCCCTTGCTGTGTGAGGTTGGTGAGAGTGACTGTGCTGGGAGGTGCTGCCTGTCCTGGGGAATGGTGCAGGACACAAGCAAGACCTGCAAACAGGTCACTGCCCAGTTCAGAGAGGAGAGAAGTCAAACCACAGCAGGTTTGGGCTTGGAGCTTTGCATGCAGGACAGGCAAGGTTTGCCCCTTGCAGTAGTTTCTGGCAGAGCAGAGATGTGGCAATTCACTTCCCAAATCCCACACTGCCCTAGAGCAATGGGGCAATTCCACACGGGGTGGAATGACTCTGGAGTGCCAGACCATACTTCTTAAAAAGTCAGACCCAAAAAACCTCCCAGACATATTAAGGAAATGTGAAAAGAGAAGGGGTGGCTTGGGTTAGGCTGAAATAGCCTTGCATGCTGTGTAAGAGCAAACTGATGTTAACTCTTTTGGGAACAGGCTTTCTCAGCCCCTGTTCCACACCTGGGAGGTGTTGGGGCCAGTGAAGAACCATCCCAGAAAGAGGTGATCCCCAGAGGCTCTCCCAAAGAAAACACTTTGAAGAAGTGCCAAGTGCAGAGTTGCAAATCAGCTTCCTGGTGTGCCAAGTGTGTGAAGCTCTGCTTTTCCCTGCTTCCCACCTCCAGGGGCTTTGCCTGGCTTCCCCGTGGGGGTGGCAGGAGGCATGATGGGCAGGAGTGGGGAGCAGCTCAAACCCACCTGGCCCCACGGGTCTGGCTGGGCACCCCCATCTCACTTGTGTCTGTCTGATTTACCTCTGTAGCTCATGAAAGAGGAAAAAAAACAACCCACAAAACAAAACACACAAAGCTCCTGAGCTGAAGGCCAAATCTTGGGCTCCTTTGTGGGCACGACTTCCTCTGAAATGACTGTTTTGCTTGGTTGGACTGGCAGAATTGGGAACCCTGTGCTGGCTTATTGCAAGGTCAGAGAAAGGAAGCATTGCAAGGTCCAGGAGAAGGACTTTGTTTTATTTTTTGGAGTAAGTAGCCCCTGAATAACGAGTATTGACTTGGAGCTCTTCCATCCCCAAATAGGTCAGTCCACACGGAACGCCTGCCTGGGAATTCCTAACCCTGCTCTGCAGGTGGGATGACGGGCTGAGGGGCTGCCAAAGGCCCCTGTGGCTGGATGGGAGCAGGGCTGGGGGCTGAGTGTCCTGTCCCCAGCAGTGCTTGGTGTTGTTCCAGCGTGGAGCTGAACCCACCCATGGAGGTCGGGGCAGCGCTGGCGGGGTGAGGGGGACTCTGGGAGGTTGTGAGAGCACAGCACCAGGCTGGATGTGACACCACAGGTGTCAGGGTAGCCAGTGGTAAACAATTTTTCCACTTCCCCTTTTCCATCCAGGTGCCTCTGCCTCCTGTCTCATCCCACATCACTGGGTGAGGGTGATGTCCTGATCCTAATTGTCAGAGTTTCTTTCTTCTCTCCTCTGATCTTTGGGTGTGGGTTGTCCCTGCCTTGACTCCTGTCCACTCTCAACTCCCAAAGGCAAGACCTGTGTGGGCTTGTACAGAGACCCTGCAAGGATTTGGCTGCTCTGGTCCTCAAGGTCACTGTGAGTTTTGCTGTGGTACTTGAAAGCAGAGAGGAAGGAGTGCACTGGTGGGGTGGGGGGAATAGAGGGTGAGTTGCTCTGGGAATGCCCACTGCTCACCAGCACGTGCTTTTGGGAAGCTTTTAATGTTCCTGTGCAGTGTATAAAATGTGAGAGAGAAATCTGATTCACAGGAAAAGGAGAGGAGGGCTGCTGAGAGCTCTGGCAAATATGTTGGTAATATTTGCCTAAATTTTTGAGAAATACGTTATTTCACCTTTATTATGAAGCTCATGCCTGTGCATTTGTGTCCCCCTCACTGTTTTCTGGGCTTTTGCCATTTCAAGGCCATATTTGTTGGTCCACAACCACCAGTACCAGGGCTGAGCTGAAAGTGTGGTTTTAATTTGAGCAGGGCACCCAGTTATAGAGGCACTGTGGGGGAATATTAGGTCATAACTTTAATTTGGGTTTTACATGTTGTAAATTTAATTAGGGTGCAACCAAAATGCAGGGAGAAGAACGGGAGTGTGCCCTTCTCACGGGACAAGAGCTGCATGCCCAGGTGACCAAAATCTCCCTAAACACTGGAGAGAGATTCCTGTACCGAAGGAAGATCTGAGACTTGGGTACACTGCTTTGCAGGCTCAGTTCTGCACACAAAAGTGTTCAGCAAGCCTGCAGACAAATTATTTGAATGGTTTTGACTGTGCAAGTTGCAGTTTCTGACCAAGCAGTTGACTTAAGACAACAGAGTAAGTGTTTTCTTGGGGTTTAAATTAGGGTAAGACTGACTCCAAGGTCAGGTGTGACCGTTTTGGAACAAACAGTTGCATGTTTGTTTTCATCCTGCAGCTCAGGGCCAGGGCACAAACTTCCAAGCACAAGGGGGAGGGAAGAGGTGAGATAAGGGTGTTCTGTTCTGTGCAGGCTGGAGGGTAGATCAGGACAGAGGACAGTCCACAAGCTTAATCCTAAATAGGAATAAAATAGTACAAGTTTTCTTCTCTCAGAAAGCTCCATGGTCAGGTCATTAAGAAACAGTAGCAAGTGGTGCACTGGGCTCTGTGCAGGGGCAGAGGAGCTGCAGCCTGGGGGACACCCACTGTTTTGGGTCTGAGCTGAAGGTCCTGCTGGCAGCAGATGCCGAGCTATCCCTACTTCAGCAGGTGAAGGACTGAGGTGCTGCCCAGGATTTAAACCTCTCAGTGCAGAGGAAAACAGCTTTTCTTCATGGTAAGGTGCAAGTTGCTCAGCTAAGATGACAGCACACACCTTGACTGTCTGCTGGTTCCGGGAAAGACAGGGAAAGGGACACATATTCTTCCTGCATGGTGTGCCATGTAGGCTCCCTGGAGCTGGGAAGCCAGGCAGAGCCCCTGGAGCTGGGAAGCAGGGAAAAGCAGAGCTTCACACACTTGGCACACCAGCCATTCCTGAGTTACTGACTGCACTGCAGGAGAAAAGCTGTGGCTCCCACCAGCTGAAAACCAACGGGGAGCAACCCCTTTGGGTGATCACTTGGGGTTTTCTGCTTTGCCTGAAGAGACATCTCTCACGTGGTGAAAGACAAGGAGAGAAGGTGTTTTGTGACTGGTACTGGAGTGAAGCACAAGCTGTTTTAATTGAGGATAAACAATGATTCCTTCTCTAAAATGGACAATTAGCTCCTCTCCAGAAACTATAAAATCATTCATCTCTCAAAGGCACCAGTGGGAGAAGCAAGGGATGTGTAGGCACCAGCTCAGTACCAACTTGTACTTCACTCTTAACCTTACAGAGGAAACACAGTAGAGAGACTTGTCACTGATTTAGTAAAAGCTTCCCCCTATTTTCATGGGTATAATTACAGAACAGGCTATATTCATCTGGAAACAAAGGCTCTAGTAATCTAAAAAAAGTGAGAATAAATTTAAACCACACAACTAGACTAATGCTTTTAGCTAGTTTTCAGAAGATAAGTTTTGGGGGTTGTGTTTGGTTTGTTGTTTTGGTTTTTTTTAACGGGAACGTTGAGGAACCTATTTCATAGTGGATACAGTGAAAGGAGAGATTTCAAAAGGGCTTTGGTGCAATTAAGGGAATGGTTGAATTAAGCTGTGCTGTAGTGATTTAACATGTGAGAAGGAAAAATCCAACTGAGTGATTTACACACTGATCTGGAATGTTTTGATTAAAGGTCAGGCTCAGAAATGTATTTCTGCTTATTTGTAAGGCCAAAGAGAATCCACTGGGGAGTTAAACCTCTAAGTGGGCATTTAATGTGTAAATATTCACGGGTAGCTCTTTACTTACCATGGCATTTTGTTGTGAATTTAGACAGGAAAAGCTTTACTTGAAAACCAAAGTCCAGACTCTACGAGTACCTGCAAAAGGGGAGGACATTTCTGTAGCCTGACCTAACTTCAAATATTGAATATAAGCTCTGTACCTTACTGACTTATAGGAGTTCTGAAGTAGCAAGGGAAAAGAGAAAAGGGGGTCCAAGAAAACTGGTAGATTTTGTAAAGGATTGCAGTCTCCAAGCTCAGGAATGCTCCATCCTGACATGCAGGGAGCAGCAGGAGGCCTGCATGGATGGTCAAGAAGCTCTGAGAAAGAGATGAAAAGGATTTGTATAATGTGTAAGGGGTGGAAGCAGGGACAGGTGACCTGGGAGAAATATAAAAATACTGTCAGAGTACACATGCTTGGGGTCAGGAGAGACAGAGCTCGTCTGGAGCTGGGCCTGCTGGAAGGTGTGGAAGTCAAGAAATGCTTCTGCAGATGCATTAGCAAAAGGAGGACCAGGCAACATGTGGAGCAGGGTGCTGGGCTGGCCTTCTGTGAGGGAGAGCTTGGTGAATTAGGGGGCAGGAGTGGTCACTGAGCTCAGCTTTAGCAAAGCTTTCGGTGCTGTCACCCGTAACACCCCTGCAGACAACCTGGTGAAAGCAGACTGGGTAAGTGGGTGGTGAGATGGACTGACAGCTGGTTAAGGTGCTGAACTCAGAGCTGTGACCAGCAAGATGAGGTCGAGTTGGAGGCCAGTCACTCCTGGTGCGTCCCAGGAGTCAGTACTGGTTGACACCTGGGTGATGGGACAGAGCGCCTGTCGTAGGTTTGAAAAGGGAGGTTGGAATTTTTTCCCTAGTGTCCCATTTTTATCTCATGCCTTGTCCACCCTCAGTGTCTGGGCAGTTTGCCCACAAGAGCTGTGTCTGAATGGGGGGCTGGGAGTGGGTTGTGTCAGCTTCTGGTGTGGGTAGTCCTGGGTGGGAGATGTGCCAGCTCCCACTCCGTGCCCAGATAGAAGCTCAGGTCTCATCCAGCTTCCCAGTGGCAGCTCCTCTCGTGCCCACTTCTCAGGTGGATCCTCTGGAGCTTAAAAGGGCACCCAGCAGTTACCACATAGATCACAATCACCTGTGAATTATCTTTTATTGCTTTTGTCATGATCCTAATCTGAACCACTGCTTTAGTAGTAGGGAAAATATTTACCCCTGCCACTGCACGGGCTCTGCAGCAGTGGATGAGCAGCCAGCACAGCTGAGGTGGAAAGAGTTACCTCTCTTTATCACTTCTGTTTTGCTGAGTATTTTAATTAAAACCAGAGAGAGGGAGATTTCTCACACTGTTTCCAATTTTTAGTGGTTTTACCTGCTGGGGAAAATTGCATCAAGACATAACAGTACAGGGATGATGTAAAGAGGAATGAATGCTCCTTTTAGTGGCTATAAATAGAGGCTTCTCGTATCAGTTAAGTGTTGACTTAAAATTAGGAGAAGATTACAGGTTTATGTTATTTTTTAGCCAGTCCTCTAACACATAAATTAACTACCATTTCACCACTTTGTGTAACCTTTCAAAATGGAGAAGGGAGGTTTGGCTGATAAATTGCGTAAGCTCACATTTATTTGGAGATGTTTGCTGCAGCTAACAGCGTGGAAAATTACCTTCCTAACTCTTCAGGCTTTTCTGTCTGCTCTCTCCTTCCCTGCTTTTGCAGTTCTTGAGTTTGCTTTTTGTTGCTTCTAGAAAGACTTTTAAGGAATAACTGTCCCAGGGGAGTTTGCTCCACAACTGTGCTTTAGTTGTATTTTTGTAAGTGTTGCAAGAAATTTAGGCACAACTCCTTTGCTGTCTTGTGACTGTGAGTGGTGGAGCTGATGAGTTACTAAATAAGAGATGTCTGGGTGGTGGGGTGTCAGGAGTGGGAGAGAAGAGCGTTTTGTCTCTTGTTCATCACTTTAATTGAGTCTGGCATCCACAAGAAGGGGAGTTCATCTTCCAAAAGCCAGCTTAAAAAGCGATGCCTGCCTGTCTTGGTGTGGAGTGGTGAGCAGGGTGAGTGTGGAGAAGGCACCCAGTGCTAGTCCTGCTCTGCTATGGGGTTGGGTCCTGCAGTGCTGGTTGGCAGCTGTTTTGTGAAGACAAGACTTGTTGGGCACCAATGTCACTGTGGATGGTGACCACTTGGAAAGATAAATCCTTTCTGCCCTCAAGCAAACAGCCTTTGACACGAGCCATTGAGGCCACAGGGTCTTCCACTGTTTGCAGGACACGTGTTCCTTAATAGGAGCAGCTTAGCTCTTCAGTTTAAGTGGTTGCAGGTTTCTCCATCGAGGTTGTGGCCCAGGCTTTGGCTGCAGGTGCAGTGGGCAGGTCGTGACAGCAGCAGATGGTGCCAAAACCCTGTTATGGTTGGGGTTTGCCTTTTGTGCCAGGTCCTTCCTGAGCTGACTTGCTGGCCAGTGTCTTGTGCGTTTTCTCCTCAGTGTCTGGGCTCTGCAGAGGAGCCAGGAGAGTTTAAAAGCTGGGTGACAAAAGAGGTGTGCTTCTACACACTGATGGTTTGTCACTAGGGGGGGAGACAGCACATAACTGAGTGTATAAGCAGAGGCAACACATACTTAGTTGAGTGCTATGACCAAGCCCATTTCCTACTTTTTTTATCGGGGAAAATTTTCTAGCCTTTTGTATCCATTTTGCTCCCATTTCATGTCAAGATGACAGTCAGGGTCAAAGCAGGGGAGAGGGGTGGTCCTGAGTGTGATATTTGTGCATTTCTGGATCACTGGATACTGTTTGGATGCGGATCAAGTGTGTGTTCACATTTCTGTGGAATTCTGCAGACAGATCACGTACCCTGGAGTTCACGCCAGCTGCTGCAGAGCAGACTGTTACCTGAGCCAGGACTGACAATACCTGATCCAGCAGAAAGTCAAAGCAGTCCAGACAGACAATACCTGACCTAGCAGAAATCCTGCCAATATGGAGTAAACTCTCAGTACTTTACACTCTGTGGCATCTTTTTATATGGTACTAAGGGTTGTAAAGCTGGGTGTGTGCAGTCACTGCAACTGCTGCCCACCTCAGCAGAAGGGTCACTGTCAAGCAAAAGTGTGTCCACTCCTGCAGGCCTGGGGGGTGCTGTCTGGCCACAGCTGCCGTGGGGAGCACGTCACTGGAGGGGAGAGGGGAGCTCAGGGCCTGCCGTGGAGATGTGAAGCTCAGAGTTGTCCTCTGGCAGGAATCACTGTAGACAGGAATCTGACTAAAGCTCGGAACAACCACCACTTGTTTGCCTTAGGTCTGCCCTGGAGAGCAGCTGAACACATGGGCAGCTTTGGGTGTTGATTTTCTAACTTTTACTTCTTTTCTTCTCCCAGTCGGATCCACAGGAAGGAAATGAGCCTACAGATATAGCATTTAGTGTTGCTGTTTCCCGAAGGTAGAGGAGGCAAAATTAGAATATCCTGTTTACATGTCACTGGAGCTGTATTTGACCAGCTGTCCCAAGGGTTTTCAACTTGCTGCATCAGGACAGGCTTTTCTTACGGTCTGAGTGTCTTCCTGTCCCACTGAAGGAGTGGAGTGGGGCTGTTTGCAGCCCTCCCTGGGCTGAGCCTCAGGAGACTGAGCCTTTCACTGTAGCCAAGGTGGGGTAGGTGAGTCCTGCCAGGTACTTCAGAACTTAAGTCCTTCATGAGCTGAAGGTGGGAGAAATATATGACAAATTCCTTTCTGAAATTGTTGCTCCTGCAGGGTGTCCTTTACAGGAAGGTACATTCCTCCTCCTGGTGTTCTCAAAGCATCCTTGAGTCACTTGACTTGCAGTGACTGAAAAAGCTGCTTCAGAGGGTTGAGGTGGCAGGTTTTTAAGTCATTTCCAGCTTTCCTTAAGTGTATAGTTCAGCCTTTCTAAACAGCTTGGTATAATACCTACCTATATGCCTGCTTTTGTTTAAGCAAAGCTATTTATGCTTCTGGAAATGCTGAACAACCTCCCTGTGGCAGCTGAGAACGAGTGAGTTGGTGTGAGCACCTTTGCAGGGTGGGTGGTGGAGATGGAGGGCTGCAGTGCCTGTGGAAGGAGCTGCTGGATTTGGAGCCAGTGTGTTACGTAATGCCATGGCTTTCCAGGCTGTCATGCTCCTTCTGGAAATAGCCCAGTTATCTAAGAAAATAGAGAAGTGCACCTGGAAACTTTTAGACTAGTCTCCTTGTTTAATCATGAGCCCATTTGAAATATGTCAAGGAAGGCAGCTGTAATATATGACCTTTTTGTGCCATATATTAGAGTGATGACTCAGAAGTGCAGTGTCAGGAGAATGTAATGAAAAGTCTCTCCAAGCTGACGTCTGTGCAGCTGATGTTTGCAGCTCTGACATGCTGTGGAGTTCAGGGTATTTGGGCTGCACTGATGGTGCTCTCAGTATCACTGCTGTTACCTGGTTGCACACATTTCTGTAAGCTTGAAGCATTTAAATTGGTTCTGTCTTTTCCATGTCATCTCAGAAGGCCTTTTCTCTGAAGACCACACAGGTGTCAGTGACTCATATTTAATATAGAAAGGAGCCAAGACACAGAGACTAAAGGCAACTAAGAAAGTCAAAACTGGGAAAGGAGGCTGGTACAGGAGAGTTTCTGGCTGGTTCTGTACTGTGAACACCATCCCTTCTATAGGAAAAATCTGCAACGTGTGGAAAATACACTATTATTAATGTGTGGCAGCAGTAAGCATAATGAAAGATGATGACAATATGAGGTTTTAAGTATTTATTATTTATTTACTGTAATAAAACTGTCTCAGTGTCTGTAAACCTGCCACTGGAAACTGCTTAAATAAAACTTAGCAGGTCTGCAGCATGACCTGCATTCTGCCAAAGCCTGAAGTGATGGCATGGACAAGCCCTACAGCTCCGGTGATCTCCAGATGGTACAACCAGCAGTTAAAGCACTGGTATAAATTGCAGTATCTATGCTAATTAAAAACCAAGTAATTTTTTTTTAATCTTTTCTACCACCATCTGTGAACTGCCATTTCTTCTGTTGCCCATTTTATTGGGATATGCAGTGGGAAGGTCTGCCCTCTTCCTAACTCACCTCAAGGATGCAGCTTGAGGTGAATGCCCCTAGTGCTTTACACCAGATTCCCAGCAAGAAATTTGCCCTGGGGCACTGTGGAGTTCTGGATGTTGGCATGAGACCTTTTTGGACTAACACTAGGACCTGCAGGAGCACTGCTCGCTTCTGCTGGCTGTGGGACCTGTGTGTGTGTCTGTCGGCCTGGCCTGGCGACTCTGGATGTGGTGGTGTGTCCTCCTCTGCCAGCAGTTGTACCAGCTCCTGTTGTTGCTGGCCCTGGTCTAGCTTCCTCTCATTGCTGCTACCACTGTGCTAGAAACGTTGCACTCCTGAAACAGACTGAATGATGTGTGTGATTACACTCCTGTGTTCCAGGCAAAAGAAGTGTGGTTTGAGCTGAAGGGCCTTGTTGATCTTGTCCCTCTGGGCTGGAGGAGGGTGCATGTCCACAGCCTTCAATGTCCAGCAGTAGGACAGGGGAGGTGTTTCACAGACACACTTTTCCCTCCGAGTCATCCATTCCCAGTGGTGCCCTCCTTCACCACCCCAGCTGGATCTGTCTCCTTGCTTTGCTAATCGCAGTATTCGCAAGGTACTTTTACAAGCAGGATTTTCCTGTCTTTTTATTTTTGATTAGTACTCGGGCAGCTAAAGTTATTTGCACGTCCCCTCGTGCCATGGTTGTGAACTTGAGCATGAGCTCTGAGCAGTGAGCTGAGCTGTGAATCCCAGACAAAGCCAAAGTGGCACAGATGATAGAGCAGCCACGAGAACTGCTCCATCTTCCAGTTCATTGCCTCACTAGCAAAAGGTCTTTCTATAAATGCCAAGTAAGAAGTATAAATCATCCTGGAACTGCCATGCACTAAATCAAGAAGTGGAGAAATGAATGAATATTTGTAAAGCGAGTGTCAGTGCAGCTCAAACACAGGGCCGAACAATGGGGCTGTGCCGTGCCTTGTGCGGCGCGGGGGCGCGCACAAAGGGAGCTCTGCGGGGCTGCGGGGCAGGATGAGCCCTGTGCAGATAGCGTCAGTAATTGCATGTCCAGAGCAGGAATTTCACATACTGCACGAAGCAAGAAGCCTTTGCTGCGCTAGCTTCAGGCTTTCGCTGTGCCACGGGGTGGATCTGCTTTAGCAGTAACAAAAGCCTTCCAGTTTCCAGCAGCTGCTAATCAGGGCTGATACCGGCTCCCGTGGCATCTCCCACTCAAGCTGCCGTGGTTTAATTCACCAGCACAGACGTGCCCTGGGCTCAGAGCTGCTCAAATACAGTGTCAGGGAGGGTGGTGTTGGAGAGTTGTTTTACAGCCTTCTATGTTCCCAAGCACTCATCCTACGTTTGAAACTCTGGAAAGTTAATGACAAAGCAGAACAGACTATGGATGGCTACTTTAAAAGCAAGCAGGAATAGGCTGAGTCCTGCTGGCAGCGCCGACCCCTCGGGCAGGTGGAGCTTGGCTGCTGTGCCCTGATCAGCACTGTCACTCCTGGCACTGTCCCAGTGCCTTCCTTTGTGGCCATGACCTCTCCCAGCAGCTTTGTCCTACACAATCCAGAGCCTCGTTAAGCAACAGGCAGAGGGGAGGTAATGAAAGGTGTTCCAGGAGCTGGAGTTAGAACCTGGAGCTTTGCTTCCACAGAACCTGCAATGAATGTGGACTGTTCTGCATTTGTAACGAACACAAACTCAAATTTTGATTTTTCTGCGTAGAGTTCTATACAAGTCCTCCTGCTCCAAGCCTGAGGAAGGCCTCCTGTACAGGCAGTCACTGAAGTGATGGAGATCTTTTCAGGTCAGCTGATACATATCTCAAGGGCCTAAGTAGTTTGTTGTTTATTCCTTGAGGAGGAAAGCAAGGTTGGGGGGCAATCTCACTAAGGTTTAACAGTGACAACAAAAAGTTTCCCAGCCCACAGCCTGCTTCTTGCCCTGCTTTGCTGAAGCTGTGATTTGTGTCAGGTGTTGTGGCCCTTGCTTCTCCAGTTTAGCCTTCTCCAGCTTCCAGCAGTCACTGCAAGGAGCATGTGGGTACTTGCAAACCAGAGTTGTGTTACCGGATGGGGTCAGATCCCTCCTGGCTGTGGGGTGTTGTGGTGTCAGGTGTGGATGGGTTAGGGCTTGGGAGGGAAGCCTAAAATGTTTACTTGAGCATTTCCCACTTCTTTTAATCTGTCATTTTTAACATTAATTCAAATTGTGGTGTCTTCTGATCTTCCTCTGGGGCAGAGGGCAGTGCCTGTAGCTTAGCCAAGCAGTCCCTCCATCGTTCCCATCACAGCATGTTGCTGCTGAGTGTGTCCAGGATATATTTATTTATAACTTGCACATACCAGACTTCATGTTAGATGTTCAATCCTTGGTGCATTTGCAAGCTATCTGCCAGGTGACAGGCTAAAGCCCTCCAATGTGGGCTGGAGGGTTTCCTGGGCTGCCCCCCTCACTCCTGCCCCGCTCTGCCCCGTGCAGGTGCCTCGTTCCTTCTCTCTGTTGTCTGGCTGGGGGATGACGTGTGTGTCAGGAGATCCCTCCTCCTGTGGTTGCTGGAAGGAAAGGAGCATTTTTCTCCCCTGAAGTCACCTCTCCCCACCCCTGCAGGTTGTCTGCACAGTAGCTGGCTCAGCTCGGGCAGGTGCTGTGGCAGTGCTGGCGCAGTTCCCCGGGCCAGGGGCAGCTCTGCTGCTTCCCTGTTTACCTGGCTCCTGAGCAGAGCATTTTTTACAGGAATAGTAACACCCTCTCTTGCCGTGCCTAGGAGTGGGACTGCTGGCTGCAGGCAGGGTGGGAGCACCTCCCGTGGCAGTGGCACCTGCAGGGTCTGGCACAGCCCCTCCACAGCCCTCCTGCTCTTGTAGCTTGGCCACTCTTGCTGCAGTTCAGTTTCTTGAGCTGAGTTAAGGCTTCCCTCCTCCTTTGTTCTTCCCACTTCATGGCAGTAGGTTTCCATTTCTCTGCCCTGTGCCTTGGCTAGGCCACAGGTGTGGAGAATCCCGCTGGGGACTCATGTTGAGATGGTCTTTTCCTGTCTGAGAGAAGAAAAGGGGATTTTGCAGTGGCCCAGCGTGATGTTCCCCCACCCTTTTCCCAGCACTGCAGCATTAACAGAACTGCAGAGGCAGGGAGGGAGTCATCTGTGCCATGTGTTAGTTGTTAATTTTAGCTTTACCATAACTCTTGATGACAGGGCTTGGTTGTTTCCTACTGTAGGCAGCATGTAGCAGTTATCCTGGAGATCTTAGAGCCACGGTGTGGCTGTAAGACAGCAAAGCTGCAGCTCATCCCTGAGCTGTGTCAGGGTGCCCACAGCCAGATTCTCCCCTGGCTCCCACAGCTGCTGCTGAAGTTGAGAGGCCATATGGTACCACTTTTCTGGCATTTGTGCTAAACCTCTGACTCAGGTTACGTAAGGATGGCATTAGGCACAGGCTGGACTCCACATGTGTCTGAGGACAGAGCTTGGCTAAAAGGTGGTTGTATACCTGGCAGGATATATTCTGCATTCAGCCTTTCTCTACAGCCTTTTTCCTAATTCTGGGTGCTTGGGGAAGTCTGCATACCAACCTGTACTGGAATGGCCAAAAGAGCATCCCAGGATTAGCTGTACACTGGACAACCCCTGCTGCGTAGGGTGCTACAGGGAACTCTTACAAATACACACTGAAGCAAATCATACAGCTTTAATATCTTCTCTAGGTTGTTGCTGATACTTTGCTTGTTATAATGCATTGCATTTGGTCTTGAGTTGGGAGCAAAATCACTGACTGCATCAGAAAACACCCATCTGATTTTGTGCTGGTGCTGACAGTAGTGTTTGGTGGTCCATGAGTTACCCAGAGGGCACCGTGCCTCTGACAGCTCTGGTGCCATACAGAGCTGGGGGCTCTCCTGGCTCCTGTCCAGAGATGATGTTCTGACTGCTGTTCAGGCTCAGTGAACTGGCCTGGTTCAAGGTGTGGGGAGCACGGGCCCTGTGCTGTAGCAAACTCCATCAGGGAGTCCCTGGAAGCTCCTCTTTATATCATTTGTGTTGGTGATCTGCTGCTGTGGTCCAGAGTGTGTTTGTCCAGTCTCTCTGTTTGGTTAAACACTCCATGAGGATGCAAACACTGCTGCAGCCAAGGAATACTGTGACTCTGTGCTCCTTCTCAAGCAAACTTTAGGTATATGCAACATCTTGTAACAGCTTCTTCTAGCTAAAGAGAGACACCAGATCTGTAGGGAGCTGATGACTTGGGTGGAAACACAACAGTTGATGTGTTAAAGGGTTGGAGGTACAACTGACTGCTTAAAACAGAGGTGCTGGGAGGGGCAAGGAATCCTATAAAGGCTGAAGTGATTGATCTGAAGTCATGTCAAGTGGAGTATCAGAAGCAAGACATGTTTGCTCTGTAGTAGAACATTCTTCATAGGCATTTTAACAAGCTTTGGAATTAAATCTGGGGGGGGAAAAAGTGATGTAGTTCTTGTCAAGGCTTTCACAAGCTTGCAGTGTGAAGTCTGGACTGTGACTGGTGGAAAACCAGACCTGAACAGCCATGTAATCAGGGCTTTTCCTAGGCAGTTATGAACTCACACCACTCACTCTGCAGCTGCATATACATTTTCCAGTGTACACTTTTGGAATTTTACACAGGCTTTTTTAGCGTGCTAATCATCTCCATGGTCACTCATTCCTGGAGTTAATGACTAGTCTCTTAGAGCAAACAAGTTAACAAACTGACAGCTGCTCCTAACGAATCACTTGCTTGGAGAGGCCAGTGCCAGTTTAATATCCACAATAAATCCTTCTTTTGCTGCTGATGGTTCAGTGGAGCAATGGCAAAGAAATGAGGTAATAACTTTCATTTATCAAAGCAGTTTGGGCTGTAGTAGACCTGTGCATGAGAGCTCATAGACAGAAATGCCAGAGAATTATAGACTGTGGATTTCTGCTCCTCTTTGGGTAGTATGAAGTGTGAATGGGTAAATGTAGGTGTTACAGGTCCCTCAGCATAACTCCACAGTCAGACTGTCAATAGCTGCCAGTCCCCAGGGACATGGTTGGCATGAAAAGCTGGGCAAGGAGCGAGCAGGCGTCTGGGGAGCTCTGGGAGGGCTTTTCTCTGCCCCACCAGGAGTGCACCGAACCCTCACACCACGGAGGTAACAGGAGTAAGAGGAGGCTCGTTCCAGGTGTGCACCCCGTGTTCCCTGTGGTGTGTGCAGCCCCTCCTTCCCTGTCTGGGGGTCTGGGATCACTGCAATGTGATGGGACAGAGCAGGTTTGTGGGTGCTGTGCTCTGCTGGGAGGAATTCCTGCAGCTGCTCCTCACAGGACACCTTTTCCAATCACAGTGCCCACAGTAATCAATGGCCATCTTTGATCAGTTAACCATTAACTCACGGCAAATAGCAGGTGTTTTCCATAACATTTGGTTGTAAATAAATAAACAGACAGCAGCCTTGGATGAAATTCCCATTTCTCCTGTCAGGGCTGAGCTAGCCTAAGGACTGGCATTTTCTTAGCACTTTGTTTGCAATAAACTGATGGATCTAGTTGGCAGCTAGTTGGTGTTACAGGTTTAGAATGGGACATTGTTAGCTGTTAATATGAAACTTATAGTGGTTGCTTCACTAAAATACTGAAATCAGGTTTAACATTTAAAAATAGTAATTACTAGATGTATATATTAGCAGTTTTGTTGGTGCTAGTAATTAATGTCAAGCTTGTGCATGCATTTGTAGGAATAGGGCCTCCAAGAGCACATGGAACACAGCAATTTCTTAGAGTTGTCTGAGGCAGAAAATGTAATTTTTTAATTTTCTACTGTAGTATTTAAGAAAAGATCATACAGCCTTGACTCGAGAGGTACTGTCCTGCTGCAATGGGATAGAGACCAATGGACATCTCAGAAGAACTTAACAGTCAGTAGTCCTGAGTACGTGACAGGAGGATGTGGATTCTCCAGAGTTTCATTTCTTCTTCATGGGGATACAGAACCATTGTGATTCTTGAATTATCTCTGTGCTCAGGTTTCACTTTAAAAGAGGTTATGTGGCTGACAGATCCACTCTTCCAGCACTGCGTGGCTTTCGCTGTGGCCCAACACTCTTGGTGTTGCATTTCTGGAGAGGGAACAAAACACTGTTCTTTTATTGGTGATTGTTGAATATAATGTGGTGGAGCACTTAGTTGTGAAGGTCCCAGTGAATTATTTCTTGGGTAAGCTGAGTTATTTCCAGAGAGTGTGGATTTTCTCTCCTTTCTGTTCACACCTGCCTCCTCTGGATTTCTGTCTCAGCCAGCCTCAGTCTCCATACATTGAAACACCAGCAGAGGCTTTGCCCCCCTTAATTTTGGGTTAATTTCCATGCATTTGTTTCCCTCCAGCTGCCTGCTGCTCTCTTGGGTACTTGAATCTATTCAGAGTGAGGAGCTCATTGATTTAGGGCCTGACGGGGAGGGGGGGGGGGTATCATGAGTGGAGTGAATCAACAGCCTGGAGCTGTTTTTAGGAGCTGCTGAGGGTTTTAACTTTGATTCTCTTTCTGCTTTGTAGGTATTTGTATAAAGTGTGGAAAAGGTGTGTATGGAGCGAGCCAGGCTTGCCAGGCAATGGGTAACCTCTATCATACCAACTGCTTCACGTGCTGCTCTTGTGGTAAGTCAGATCTACCCTACCCTTATTATGTGGCTTCCTTTTGTAATACGTGTTCTTTAGCAACCAGTGCACAGAGTGAGACCTCATCTTGCCTGCTTCCTCAGGCAAAATTCCCACGCAAGACTCCAGCTTCAAAAGTTGGTTTTGGTTTTTTTTAGTTGCCATCTGTAAGTGTTCAGTGGTGTTTTCCTGAGCAGCAGCCCAGAAAAGTAGTGTTTGGTTGTTTTAAGGGCTGCATTTACAAAATGGCTTCAACCTGGCTGTTATAGGCACTGTATGCTTTAAATCACTTGTGGTTATGGAACTGTAAAGTGCATGTATCATTTTTATGGAAAAAGGGGGCAGATTTGAGCAGCCAAACCCATAGTTTTGTCACTTTCTATTTGCAAATGGAGGTCTAGTCAAGCATGTGTATTTGTCATTTCTTTGTATACCCAGTGCTCAGAAATTGTTCTCTTATGTTCAGATGTGACAAGAACAAATAGAAACTGCATGTTGAAATATCTCATGCTATTACCAAACTTTATTTTTGTAGGGGAAAACCGGGTGGTGTCTCCTCCTTGCTGTTCTCAGGACCTTTTTAGGTTTCCTTTTTAATCTGAAAGGGACGTTTCCATGTGTGATTTGAGGAAGTTCGTGGCTTTGCCAGGGGAAACAGGACATGGAAAATTCAGGGCAGCACTTTCAGAATTGTTTGCCTTAAGTCAAGCATTGTGAACTTAAGTTGGAGACTTCCTCAGTGTCTTGTCTGTAACTGCTGAGAGCTCACAAAGTCCCACCCAGCTCAAGGGAAGTATGAGAGCTCCATTTTCAGGAGCCAGGGAATTTTTTTATGTTTTATGCACACATTTACTTAGGTTCCTGATATATGAAAATGTTTGCCTGGATGCTGAAGGTCTTGTTGTGATACATATGCACAGCAAAAGATTCCCTCTGAGCAGAATATGCCAAGCAGAAATTGTTTATAAAAAGGATTAATTAAGGATTAGTAAAAGAGTCAAAGATTATTGGCATAGAACCAAATAAGTTAATAATCAAAAGACCATTGTAAAGTTCACTTGTGAAAGGAGAAGTGTTGTCTTTTCTCCTGAGATAGAGATAAATATTTGTTTAAATAAACCTGCAACCTGACTGTAGAATTTAGTGACCTTTAGAAATGACTCTGGACCATTACCAGATGCTGGGATGAACTCATCTCAAACCTTCAGGGATCGCTCTTGACTTTGCTCAAGTCTGATAGTGAATGAGTAGCTATTTTGTTGGCTCCCAAAGTGAACAGCATCCTGCTTAGCAGAGGATTACAAAATATGATAGTGGATAATATCTGTCTGCTCACTGCCAACATTAACCTAACCTAATTGCAGGGGTGAATTCCAGCTTCCTCTCTGGGGCAGAAAGGTTGTTTTGAAGTAGGCAGGATGCAAGTTTGCTACCACAGGGATCTGTGGGCAGGTCACTCTGTTCCTTAGAAAAATGTGTAAGGGCCAAGAAATGTATTTTAGCAGCAAAATACAAACACAACTTGCTTATTTAAAAGCACAACAAAGCTCTTCTGACTGTTCTGGTGGGGTGTGTGTGGCCAGTGTACATCTCCCACAGGGCGGCTCGAGACATGTCTCTTTGGAGCATCCTTGTGCCCCACCCCAGAGGGCCCTGGAATTTTGTGATTCACTCTGAGTCACCACAGGCACGAGGAAACAGTGCTCCAGGTTGTCTTCTGAGCCTCTCTGTGCTGCTCACGGGCTGGATGGTCAATGCCAAGGAGAGGGGAATGTGTGGGCACTGCCTTACGTGAGGCACTGAAGAGGTGGACGTGCTGCTGATGGGGCAGCAGTGCCTGAGTGCAGGTAAAACACTTCTTCAAAGCTCAGGTTCAACTCCAGCAAGTGGGAGTCAAAAGCAGAGCTTTTCCTGAAAGAGTATCAAAATGAGCATAGCTGGAAAAAGGGTGTTGCATTAACTCTTCTGTTTCTCACTATATTTGGGGCTGTGCACCCCATGGAGTGATTCAGGACAGTGCCAGTAGATCCAGACTTGGCATGCAGGTTCTATCTATGGGAACTGCACCCTTGAGTGCAGCAACCAAATGGAAACTTCTTACAGTACTGCTGTTTGTGACCACGGAGGTGATTCTGTGACATTGGTGGGAGCCAGGTGAGAAACCTGCGCTGTAGTTTTGGTGCCCGCCTTTAAAGGGAGGAAGGTAATTGAAGAGGGAGGGTCCAGAAGCAGCTACATAGATGATTAAAGGCTGGAGAAGAGCTAATCATGAGAGCCCAGTGTATTTTGGGTACCAGAAATTATGGGAGGGAGATGTGGCTGGAGCTTGTAAATACTTTACCCATAAAACAGCATTAGAAAGTGGTCTCATATGTACTAGAGACAAACACAAGAGAGATCTTTTCTGGAGGCTGAAATTACACAATTCAAATAGGAAATCAGAGACAGTTTTGCTACAATGAGGATGATTAACTGCTGGAACGAAACAGCAAGAGAAGTGGCAGATTCTCCGTTCCTCTTTGTTTTCAAATTAAAACCAAATGTCCCTTTGCAGAATGTTTGAAGTTGAGCCGAGCTTTAGGTAACTGGGTGATCATTAATGATCTTTGTTAGGCAAGGGGTCACAACACACACTAGTGCTCTTTCTGAGCCTTTGGCAGGAGAGTAGGGCAGTTTGATGGTTCTCTCTGCCTAAAACAGTCTCTGTGCACCCGTTCCTGTGCTTACCTGTGTGGGCTTGACCCTGGTGGGGTGTCAGGTGCCACCAAAGCTGCTCTGTCACTGCCTCCTGGGCTGGATGGGGAGAGAAAATACAATGAAACATTTGTGGGTCAGGATAAGGACAGGGAGAGATCAGTCACCAGGTACTGACACAGCAAAACAGGCTCAGCTGGGGGAAATCAGTTCATTACCAATCAAATCAGAGTAGGATAATGAGAAATAAAAACTGAATCTTAAAACACTTTCCCCTCACCCCTCTCTTCTTCCTGGGCTTTTCTTTACTCCCAACTTTCTCTACCTCCTCCCCTGAGCAGTGCAGAGGGATGTGGAATGGGGGCTGTTGTCAGTCCATCCCATCTTGTCCCTGCTGCTGCTTCCTCCTCAGTGGGAGGATCCTCACACTCTCCCCCTGCTCCATGTGGGGTCCCTTCCATGGGATCAGTCCTTAGGAACAGGCTGATCCAGTGTGGGTCCCTTCCATGGGGTCAGTCCTTAGGAACAGGCTGATCCATTGTGGGTCCCTTCCACGGGTTTTACTGGACATGGGGGAGTTTCTGGCAGCTTCTCCCAGAAGCCACCCCCGTAGCTCTCTCAGCACCAAAGCCTTGCTACACCAACCAAATACAACCTGGAAATCTGAGAGTAAGAGCACGAGATTGCCTTTCTTTTTTGTCCTTTTTTCCCCCAGATAACAATGACCTGAACTTTCCTCCAGCAGTTTTCAGTCTTCCTTTCCATATAATGGCTGTAGAGAGTAAAAGGCAATAGCTGAAGAACAAGAATTCTGTACCTGAAGACATCTGATTTAAATAAGGGCCCAATATTTAACCAGCTACAATTAAAAAATAAATAAAATAATAAATATTTCAAACCCTTGGGAAAAGTTGTGGTTTGGAGACCACTCAGGCTGAAATGTGATAATGAGTGATGGAGCCTCCAAGGCCTCATTTCAACACTTGGCAGTGAGTGTTTTCAACTCAGCAAAGACAAGTGCAGTTGTGCAGGGAAGTGGAAACTCTGCCCTAGTCAGAGTCCTTTCTTAGGCACTTCTTGGAGCTGATCTTGGGTTTCAGTGCCAGGTGCTGTCTGTCAGGGTGCCCTGGGTGAAAAGGGCAGTGTGTGGCAGGACAGGCCCTGCTGTGCTTTCCTGGGAGCACAGAGGGCTTGCTCCAGCACTGTCCTTCCCCACTCCCACCATCACATATCACAACATTGCTGGAGGGTTTGTTTTCCTTGCAGTCAAGAGGAAAACCAAAAATACAGCCATGGGCACTTCTGGGAGAGCTCCAGCCTTGCCAGGGTAGGGGTGTGAGGGTGGAAGGGTGGACTCTTGGGGATTCTCCTGCAGAGATGGTGATTAGTTCTTGAGGGCACAAACACAGAAAGATGGAGAAATATTTCAGATCCAGAGTAAATAAACATACTTCTGTCCCCTTTAGGCATTTTGGTAAAATGCTCAGATGGCAAATCTCTTCATTGTCTTTCTGCGTTCTGGCGACTTTGGGGGAAAAGCTCAGTAATATTGATTCAGACTCATACAGGATCTCCCCAAAAAAAGCAGATTTCACCAGTCACCTGAGGTCAAAAAAAAAAAATAGAAAGGAAAAGTAAATTACTTACCAGGCATGTTTTATGTGCTGCATTTCTTCCTCTCCAGTGTGTTCAGTGGGTTCTGGATAGTTGAGCCTTGCTCCTGGAACTGGGCAAGTTCAGCATCTCAGAACTCCATCAGTTCATTTTTGCCACGTCTCTGTAAACCCCTATTGCCTTGTGCAGAAAGCCATGCTCCTCTTTTTCAGAGGTCAGATAATTCTCTTCAGGTAAGGTAAAAGCCAAAGTGATCTGGTTTCCTGGGATCAAGTAGTTCAATGTAGACCTTTATCCCCAATCTCCTAGAGAAAACAACTGAAGCTTGTTAGGATGGTTTTTAGATGTGGATTCTCTCTCAGCCCTGACAGCAGCAGAACCTCTTTTAGGCCTTCATTCAACAAAACACTTAGTTATGTTTAAATATGTTATATTACTCATATGTGAACATGTTTTGCTGAATCTTAAATAACAGATATTAACACAGGCAACAACATACTGTTCCTTCTGTTGAGTGTAAAATCTTAGCTTTGGCAGGAGTTCAGTTGCAAATTTTTTTTATGGAAGACAAGAGCTGAAAAATGTCTGCCTGAAAAGCTCATCATGTAATTCCTCTTGATAGTGTTTCAGAGCATGACAGGATTTCATGAAGAATAATTGCTCTAATGCCAAATTGCTTGTGTGATCTAAGTGCAGGTGAACAGTTGCAGGAATTAATGGGCTCTGTTTGATACTCATTAAAGAAGATAACTTATCAGGTGCCTCCAGTTTGTGGATCTTAACACTGTCCACAGCATCTTTTCAGGCTGAAAATTTTAATCCTGTGGCAACGATTGTAGAAACTGCAGTAAGATAAATCTTTAATATGAGGAAGATCAGTTTGTTATTTGTGCAGGAGATGGTCAGGGAATGAGCTTTGTAGAGCAGGGGGTTTGAAGTCTGTACTCTCAAAGCTGAGATGTATTTCACCACAGAAATCAGGGACGTTCTGCACGAAGGCAAATGTTTGAACGGGCCATTTGTCTTTAAGTGGCGCTTTTGCTGCTGGTTTTGAGGCACAGGAAATCAGAGAACGATCAATCAGAGGATGAAAGCAAACTGTATATCCTGAGGGTGTGCAGCTCATTCCTTACCTGGGAGCTGCTGACCGACCAGAGCGCTCAGGGAGGTTCATCCAGTTCAGTTCTAAGGAACAGCTTGTGGGGGTGTCACAGCTCAGCTGGTGACAGGCACTGCTGCTGCCCCAGCCTTTGAACAGCCCTCACAAACCCACACCAGCCTCTGGGAGGAGGAGCCCAGCGAGGGCTGACAGCCCCATGGGACTGAATGAGCCCCTGCCCTCCAACTGATGTGAAAGGGGACTTGGTTCATGGGCACAACCCGCCTTTCCACCTCGAGACAACAGCTCCCTTCTGTCTGAGGTCTCAGTGCTACTGTCTGTACATGTCTATTAATAGGAGCTTGCTCATGTCCCAGCTTGTAGGGAGAATTCCTTGTGACACTGGAAGTGTCACTGGAAATGGTCTTTGGCGTATTTGCCTCCCCAAGCTGAACCTTTGTTTGCTCTTGGTGGTAGTAAGGCACAGAACATCTAAGGGAGCTGTGTCCCTTCAGTGTATATTTACCAGCAGTTGGTGAGTTTTTAAAATACCCAAATTCCCAGTCGAAGGTTCATTTTCAATTCCTGTTTGTTCTGTCCCCACGGTATATTTATAAGTTTGGCATGAGTCACTGCATCCGAATTGCACATTGCCAGTACTTGCTTTGTAGCCTTAAATTGTCTGTGAATGTGATTTTCACATAAAACAAAATTCAGTGTCAAATCTGTGAGCTCTGCACTGTTTGTCCACCAGCCTTAGAGTTAATCTCAGTGGTACAAATGGGTGTGTTTGTGTCAGGGGCTCACTTTGCAGTGGCTCAGATGCAGGTTCAGTACCTGTTCATTTCTCTACAGCTGCTTTGTGCAACTCTTCTGGGCATCAAGGATACACTGCCAGAGCACTCTAGGGTGAGGAGCTGATGGGCATTGCTGTGAGTGGTGCACTGCCATGCAGTGAGAGTCTGCTGGGTAGCCAAAGTGCTTGCACACTTCTCCCTACCATTTTCTAACCACATACTGTTGGAGCAGAGTGAAGTTCTGGGATGTTTGCTCTGTAATCCTGCCAGAGCCATTGGCTAACACCTGGTGCTCAGGGAAGACAGGCTGACAGTGATTCAGTGCTGTGCATGTGGGAACATTCCTCCCTGACCCCCATGGCGTGAGAGCTGCGTGCCCTGGATTTGCATAATTCCCATTGTTACTCATCCACATCTCAGCCCCGTGTTCAGGTTGGATCCGTGGCCACCTGAATGTTTGGTGCTTTCCCAGCCATAACTGGAGCTGGCAGCAGGTCCTGGTGCATGTGGGGCAGATCCTTGGAGGGGTGATTCACAGGAAAAGCCAAGGACTGTGGAGAAGTGGGAGGCTGGTTACGAGAAGGGACCGGAGGATTTGGTGCCTGTGCCGCGGAAGCTGCGGTTGGTGTAGACGTGTCAGTGAGATAACTCCCAGTGCTGCAGGAGGGCAGAGCTCTGCCTGACTCATCCTGCTGCTCTGGGATAAGGTACAGCTTGTGCTCAGCCCCACGCTTCCCACTCTAACACCTATCAAGGCAGATAGTTCAAAGCTATTTCAAGTATGTCTGCAACTGCAGTCCCAGCCAAGCCCCGGTGCAGCACTCCGGGAAGAGAGGAGCTGGCTGCAGGAGGAGGCCGTGGATGGCAGAGATGACAGCTGCCTTCAGATGGTCCAGGCTCACCTTGTGCAACACTGAACCACGAATGAGTCTCAGCAAAGGAATGTAATCTTCTGGTGATTAAAAGTCAAACTTGGATACCAGCCCATGTGAGAGCCCCAGTAGCTTTGGGTACTGATTGGTAGAAAAGTGTTTTCTTTATCTTGATCCCTGGTTAGTCTGATAATATCCCAGGCTTTAGAAGAACAAAAACAATGGGATGGGAAAAGGGTCATCAGAAGTGTTTGAGATGGGATCACAAAAGAGTCTGAGCTGGAAGGGACCCACAAGGATCATCAGGTCCAGCTCTTGAGTGAATGGCCCATACAGGGATCAAATCCACAACCTCAGTGTGTTAGCACCGTGCTCTGCCCATCTCCTTTAGAATTTATTAACTGGGGTTTGTATTTTGGGAGGCACTTTGTAGTTTGTCTGCATTGCTGTCTGTTATCCCAGGTAGCTCTGGCCCAGCAGGGCACTGCTGTGTGCTGGACTTCAGATAGACCAGTGCTGTGTCCCTTCTGCAGACTCTGCTGCTGGAGCAGGTGTTGTGTCAGAAGATGTTTTCAATTCTGTGACTACTTTCAATTAAGTTAGTGCAGCTCTAGGAGAGAACCTGTTTTTTGGGGGGTGGCTCATCAGATTGGCGTTACTTCCATGGGGACATCTCAGATACTCGAAGATGCACGTGTTTAAAGCTTTCTTGGTTGTGGGGGGTGTGTCTAGTTTAGAGTGTGACTCTCCACGGCTCTGAGAGCTGCTGTAGCTGTGGTAGCTGGAGGCTGGTGCCCAGGGAAAGGTGGTGGTGATGGGTAGCTGACCACCAGGGAACTGCAAAAGATTTCCACTCCCTGTTTCTGATGATCAGAGGGCATGTGATCAGTAGTTGTCTGGTGGTTTGTCTCTGTCTCCCTGTTTCCTTGAAAGGTTGTAATTGCATTCTGCTATTAATGATTCCAGCTTGAAATGTGTGGCTTTTGATGGTTATTTTAATTGGTGGGGGTTGCCTGGCAACTAATGACGGAAACTTTTCTCTGTGTTGATGGACTGACCATGGATGTTTTCCTTCCACAATATTTCTGTATTCATAATGTGAAACCAATCACTGACGGCACCTGTGATCCTCTCAGGGCTTGGAAAACACATAAAGTACAAAACCCATGCTCTAATTAACAAGGTTTTTTCCTCTGTTTTTTATTCCTGTAGCAGCCCCACAGAACTTGCACAGTTCTGTGAGTTTGAAATGTCACCTCTTCCCTCGTGTAACAAGATTTGCTACATTGCCGTATCAGTGTTTATTATCTGCAGGTCTCAATTGTCTTATCTGGAACCCACATTTCTTGGGTGTTCAATCTTTCCTTTAACTCTTTTTTTCTTTTCTTGCCTTCCCTCTGCCCATTTAAAATGTTTTTTTGGAACACACCTCAGTTTCTCCAAAAGAATAGACTCCCTTGGGCTTCTGTTGAGTTCATCTCTCAAAGGGGAAGAAATCCAGATAATCCAGAACAGAGCACAGGCAAGTCTCTGGCATTATCAACAGATGTTTCCCATTTCCAGGTTCTGTAATTTTGAGGTGTTACCTAAAAAGAGAGGGGGAAAACAGGTGAAGAAAAAAGTGAAGAAGAGAATGAATGAAAGGAGAAGCACAGGGTTGGCTTCCTGTAATTTTAGTGACCTTAGTTTCTGCTATATGTTGTCCCTGTGTATTTTGCAAAGTGCCTAATCTATGCTTTAGTGATGCCCTTGATCTTTACTCATCTGAAAAGTAAACCTGCAAACTCTGAAATAATTTATTTTTAATACAGTTCATCATTACTTCTTCAAGAATAAGTCTTTTCTATCTCCACACTTGCCAGATAATCAGTGTTGTCCTTCAGCACTCGGTAAATCTGTTTTTTCACCCACAGCTAACTTTCCTGGGGCCTGTCTCAGTAAATGTTGTGACACCCACAAACCTGTACACAAACATGTTCAGGCTTCCCTGTGTTTAGCCTGCCCAATGGCCATGTATCACCTGGATACTCTGCTGTCATTGAAGGCAATCCCCACCTTTCCCTTGTCCTGCCCTTGAGTGAGCTCCCTGTGGGTGCCCTGGATGGGCCCAAAGTGTGTTCTGTGGGCCACCATTACCTGGTTGTTTTCTTGGTGTGTTGGAAGGATTGAACTTCAGTATCTGATGCATCCTCTGTGAAGATTTCCATCTCTGAGGGGTTCTCTTTTTCCTTCTTTCTGCCTGCATTTGCTCTGGCCTGTGCCTGCTCTGATACTGAAGAATTCAGACCTGATGTTATTTCTGTGTGGGCATCTTTTGTTTTTAATCTCCAACAAGAACAATGGATTTTTTTAGTCGAGATCTTGTCTGCATGTCAGTACCTTTTTCTCCAGAAAACAGGGAGCTTGTCCTCTTGCCTTTGGCACTGTTTGAGATCTTACTTTACCCTGGTACTTTCCCATTTTGATTTGTTTTGCATATCTTAGGCTTTTCATGGATCCCTGAGTTCCCAGGGTCTAAGGACTCCAAACTGCTGGCAGGTCATCATCCCCATATCAAGGAGGTGAGATTATACCACTTTGCAGCCATGGCAACTTCAGTCTGTCCTTTCTCACCAGCAGAGCTCTTTTCCACACTTCCAGATAGTTTTTTGTTCTTATTCCTGTTCCCTGTTTTCCTGCTGTCTCCAGTCCTGGTCTTGTGTCCCTTCCCTGGTGCCAGTGCAGTGACAGGACCTCTGCTCTCCTGCCAGGCCACACAGCACCTCTCAGTCCAGCTCTGCAAGTCCTGCCCAGCAAGGTCAGGAGCTCTTGGCAAAGGACAAGGTGTGAAGAGGAGATCTGGTTTTGCTGCTTCTGTTACCTTCATCCTCCTGTGCTCTCTGACAGGACTCTCTCTTTGCACCTGGTCCATGACTCCTGTCCAGGCTGGGTGGCAAGTCAGCCTTAACAGCAATTCCTGTTTACTGCTTATTTCAAGGGGAAATATGTCTGTATGGCCTGAAAACACACTGAAGTCCCACATCAGAAAGCAGCCTGGGATTTACCTTATCAATTCATTTTACAGATCAACGTTTCCACTGCCACTCTTCCCCTTAAAGATGCTTTTACCTGTTTCTCATAACAATCCTGCCATGTACAAAACAAAATAGAAGATTTTTTTTTTTTTTTTAGCTAAAGTTTGTCTTCACACTCATAAAATACACAGTGGCAGCAAACTTCAGCATTCTGTCACTCAGGCTTCCTTCTGGCAGAGGGTGTTGGCAAAGGACCAAATTGGCAAAGAGAACAAATTCTTAGAGGACTGATGGGTTGGTGGCCATCAAGGGGTAGATCAGCCCTGTGAGTCAGAGCACAGGGTTTTACTCCACTTGCCACAGGATTCCTTGTCCCTTGGGCAGATCACTCAGCCTTGGCCCATGTGGACATAACTCTTGTCACCTCCCTCTCATGGGTGACACTCTGCTGCTTTCATTAATACTTTGAAATTATGTGGAGATCCTGAGGTCAAAGAACTGGGGAAGTGAGAAGCTGTATAAATCATTAAGTAATTATTGTTATATCACAGATAGAGGCATTTGCTGGAGGAAATGCTTGCAGTGTCTGGCAGCCAAGCCATACAGCTGCTGCAGCATGCTACTGAA
The DNA here is from genome assembly GCA_035583135.1 of Lophotriccus pileatus. Classification (NCBI taxonomy): domain Eukaryota; kingdom Metazoa; phylum Chordata; class Aves; order Passeriformes; family Tyrannidae; genus Lophotriccus; species Lophotriccus pileatus. Next base: position 1,649,732 of record JAWWES010000021.1, read on the forward strand.
ACTAATTACTTACTCAAATAATGCATATTTACAGTTTATAGGGGACCATTTTTAGGATTATATGTCATTAAATACAAGGACTAATGTAACATTTTAAGAAGACTGCTTTCCCAGCACTGCTCCCCAGAGCCCTGAGTGCCTGGGCCACGTCAATAATGTTCCCATTCCTCTTTCCCAACCCAACATCGTGTTTTTAATTTATTTTCAGTATCCAAGGAATGCTGTCTCCAGTATTCCGAGGACTCTGCGTTGGATGTGAGACACAAATGCACCAGAGCAGCTTATCAGAGAACCAGGCTTGGCAGGAATCCTACATAAACAACCAGGCATTTCTGCTGCTTTAAGCGAGGGGGCTCGGGAGGACTGGCCGATTGCAGCTGCAGTGGGCTGGCCTTGGGCACCAAGGAAAGTGCTTTGCTAACCCCTGCTATTGACATGACCTCAATGCTTTGCCTGCTTATAAACTTACTGGTATAGAATGACCAGCTTGGTTCTGGTAAATTGACTTCTACAGGTCAGAGTTATTTACCAGCAGTGCATGTTTTCTCCTACCCTTGGACTTCTCGGGAAGTTTTAGCTTGGTTTTAACCCAGGTAACGAAAAGCTCTTGTTCCCACCCACTCTTCTCTGCCTCTCACTCTTAAAACACAGCACAGGAAGAAACTCAGTAAATTTGATCTTGGCCAGAAAGCTTTTTTTTTTTTCCCTTCCAATAAATATCTCATTTCCTGAAAATCCTGTCTTTGACCAGAGCTTCTGCTGGGACTTTTTAGATCTATCATCTCTCATGGCCAAATCCAGTTTCAGTTAGTGTTGAAGGACTCCTGACTTTGTGGAGAGCAGCGTGAGCTCTTAGCTGGGCAGCAGGAGCTTCACACTGACAGTACTGCTGTGGTTTGCCCCAGGTGAGCCACTTCCCTGTAGCTATATAAAAAGCAGGTAGTTTTGCAATATCGCTTTGATTGTGAACACCATGCCACAAATTTTAAGGAATTACTTTATGGTTTTACTGTGAAATTCTTACTGTTTTACCAGCGTGAAACCTGTATGTGAATGCCCTGCATTAAACTGGCACAAAAATCTTCATACTTGCAAACTGGATCCCACAGTCTTGAGTCAGGCAAAGGGCATGTCGGTCTCAGAGCCCTGTCCCACACAGCTGTGTGACAGGGGAACATTTGGCTTAGTGTAGTTAAGTTCTTGTTTTGTGACGTGACTAGAGAGGTGTGGAGGCCTGGGAGCCTGCTGGAGGCAGGAAGTGTTGTTTATATCCTCAAAGCATCTTCTGCCCAGTGGTTTTGCAAGTGCTCTGGTCACCTCGTGCTGTTTGAGAGGAGAATTTGGGGCGGGAGAGGGCAGGGGAGGCTGTTGACAGTCATGGTCCCTGCAATGGGGTTTAAACCCCATGGTGAACTCGTTTGTTTGTGAGCTTACTGGGGCCCTGCAAAGACATCCCCAAAGTCCCCCATGAGCTCTTGCTGCCTTGTGGAGTTTGGGGCAGGCTTGGAGAACCAGGCTGAAGTCCCACAGAGACCCTCCCTTCCCTCTGCCCGCTCATGCCATGGAGTGCAGATGGCACAGCAGTGCTGGGTGCTCAGCCAGGAGGTCCCTCACTGCTTTGTGCACTGTCCTGCTGCTTTTTGTCTTCACAGACTCCCTCTAGAGATGCACAAACCCCTGCATTCCTTCCTGTTCACAGCCCCACACAACCTTGTCCTCACCTCCCTGTCTGCTGGTACTGCTCCTCCCCTGTGGCCCTGCTGGTCAGTCCCTGGCACTGCCATCATCCCCTGCCTGCTCCTTCTCTCCAGCTCCTGCAGCCCAGCCCAGGCCAGGCAGGCTGGGGAAGGGGCTTCCAGCAGTGCTCCCTGCTCTGGATGCCCCTTGGGCTTCCTGCTTTCTCCTCCTCTCCCCCAGCCCCCAAGCTGAGTTCCTTGCCCAAAACCTTCCAGCCTTAACTCTTTGTTTGCCAAACTCCTGTGAACTGGCACTGTGTTTGGAGTAGTAGCAACAAAAGGGAATGGTGAGCTGGGCAAGAAAAAGGCAAAGACGTGGAGGAGAGACCCTTTCCAAGTGTCTCTGTAAGAAGCAGCAGCAGTGGCTGGTGGGTTCAGCAGCGCGGCCGACTCGGCTGTGCAGAGGCTCTGTGCCAGCACACAGCCACTAATACCTGCAGCTCTTCTAACTGGGCCTGTGCAGAGTGAAAGGCATCTGATTAAGTGCATGTTTAAAAGCAGGAATGGATTTAGGAATCGTTCTTGATCACTGACTGTTATGTCTCAGTGGTTGTCTGTCAGTGTGTTGTAAAACACAAGTGTGCTGTGTCTTGACATTAAACGAGATACAGTGACTGAACCTCAGCCACAACTCCCCTGGGTGTTGTCACAACTCTGCCTGGGTGCTCTGCACTGTCACTCTTCCAATTGTGTTCCCTGCAAAACTTTTCCTGGAAATAATGCAAAGAACTGTCCTGAGTGAGTCAGTGGATTATCACCTGTAGGAACCATGGCAGTGTAAATTCAGACCCATGGAAGCAATTTGCTGAATCAGTATTAACAGTCCAGTGGTCCCTAGAGCATCAGTCTCCAAAGTGGAGTGCACACATCCCCCAGAGTGTTCAAGATGATTCTTCAGGGTGCAGGAAGAAAATACTTCACTAGGAGATGTATATAATTTATAAATATACATGTGTAGGGGGTGCATGTGCAAACATTATTTACTGGTAGGGGAGCACGATCAAAAAAGTTTGGACACCACTGTTCTAGAGGAAGAAAGCCTAAAGAATACAGAGCCACCAGCACTTGTTCTGCTGACTGCACAAGTTATTTAACAAAGGAGAACCATATACACTTGGGAAAATGAGGTTGGAAATCATCTACTTAAGTTCTTAAGAAAACATGTAGGTGAGAGCCAGAGATCATGTTTTCTAAGCCTTGTTTTTGAACAGATGTTAGTTTTTTGTTGCCCTGGTTAAATTCAAGTAGCAAATCATCCCTGTTGTTACAACTGTGCTATTCCAGGCCATGAGGCTGGTTCAGGGAGAGGGTCTGGTGCTGCTCTCTCACAAGTCCTGTGGTGTTCAGCTGATGCTGGTGGAGATAATTTGGTGTCACACACGGAGCTGGCACATCCATCCAGTGCCTGCACACTGCAACCTGGGGGAGGCTCCTCTGAGATTCCTGCAGAGGGGAAAGTTGTCCTTTATCAGTGGAGTTCTGCAGCTGATCCTGTGCACTTCTGAGGGATTAACTTTGGGGGTCACAGCAGTCAGTACATCTGGGCTTTGTGGTTTGCTGGATAGCTGCTTTTTCGTATTTGCTTCGAGAGCCTTTTCCCCCAAGCCCAAATGCTGGGCTAGTGAACAGGATGTGCAAAACCAAAAACCAGGGGAAATCAGAAGAAATAACAAGGTTTGATAGGAGCATGGCTGAAGGCAGAGGTTTGCATTGCCTTAGTCACCACTGGCTGGAGTGGTGAGCTGATGTCTCATGCCGGGTAGGGAAGAGAGGAAGGAAGTGGATTTAGTAGAAAATTGATTGCATCTACTTGGGCTCTTTCCAGCTGAATTCTGAGTTAAGTACATTCATCCTGAACTAATCGTTGCGGAGAATTGGCTGAAATCTCACATACTTCTTAAAAGGAAAGCTAAGCATTAAAGGAACAATATCCTTATTGTACCTGAGTGCCAAAAGAAGTGAGTGTACTGTCAGGAGCTGTACCTATTCAGCTCTCTCGCTTGAAAGCTGCTTGTGGGTTTAGTACTAATGTGACCTGTTGCAGGAAGCTGTGGTCAGTCCACCACAAAATATCAAGGACAGCCCGGGGAGGCTGATCTCTGATTATGTTTCAAATTGGCTGAGCAAACCGCAGTTCATTTCAGTAATTCAGTACACCAACTGAAAATTTTCAGTCTTGTTTACAGCAAAGCATACTGGAGTATTGTCTAAAACACATTTCTAGAGTCCTAGCAAGGTTTTGTTCCAAGTTACACAGGATAAATCTGAAGTGATTATTAACATCAGTATAATCATTCACCAGTGTGAGCAAGAGAAGAGTTGTTCTCTGTGCAGGACTTTCACATTTACTGCTAAATAATCAAAACTGGCAGATGCTTTAATAGTTTGCCGTTCCGAGAGTATTTTTTCTTGACTCTGTACTAACCTTTCTAAGCTGCCTTGGCACTTCTGGACCCAAGGACCACTCCCTGACACATTCTTCCATTGTCCTGTGAAGAAGAGTTACAGTTGTTGCTCAAGATGCCATCTGTAGGCACTGTGGATCTCAACGATCTCTTGCAAAGATTTGTCTCAAGGGAAGGAGAACTGAGCACTGGGAGCTTCACTTCACCAGCACATGGGTGCCACTGGTGTTGGCTGCTGAACCCTTTGTGGATGTGACTCAAACCAAGCATTGCTGGCGTGTTTGGGTTCAGCAGCAGCGCCCTTTGGTGCTGCCCTCACTGGGGTGCTGACTCATGTGGTGTTACTGGGAGGAAGACAGTGAACTGTGCAAATCCATTCTTGTTTTTTCTGAGACAAGGCAGAAGATGGTTTAGGGAAATTGCTCATCTCCCTTGAGGCTCTTGCATGTTGCCACAGGACTGGGCTGTGTCCACTCCTTTTGTTCCACATGCTGTTCTGTGTTGGGAGAGGTGATGCTGCAGCTCAGTCCGTGCAGAGGTGACATTCAGCGGCCTGGCTGCTGTTCCTGCTCTTGGTCCAGTCTCTCTTCATCTGCTGCAGACCCCCTAAGCTGGGGCTTTTAGTTGAGGCAGAACTTGAATGAAGAAGAGAATAATGACTTGCAGGGAAGAACCTGGGAGCAGTGCTGAGGGGTCTGTAGTCCCCCCAGTTCAGTGAGCTTGCCCAGCTTTTGCTACTTGTTTGTCAGGTGGGTTCTTGCCCTGCTCTGATGTCCAGGTGGCTCTAGGGAGCAAATACCATTTTCATTTCTTTTTTCCTCTCCTTCCTTTGGTCTTACTGGAATACAGGGGCTTTTTCTTCTGGATGTATTCCCATAGAAATTCCCTCCTATTGTGTGTTAGAGCAGTTCACCCCTCACAAAGGCTTCTATTGACTTGGGGCAGTGCAGAACTCAGGAGGCTGGTCCTGTCTCCTGCAGGGACCTCACGCACAGGGGGTGGACTTGTGAGGGTCTCTCCATTCCACCTGTGTGTGCCCACTCCTGTGCTGTGCAAAGTCCTGAGCAGAGTCTCAGAATGCTGCTGGATAAAAGCACCAGCAGTGCCAGAGATCTGCATCCCCTTCAGGTCCAGGTGCAGCTGGAGGCTGGAGTTTCAGGCTTTGGCTTACAGAGCTCTTTGGTCTGGTGGTGGTGACTGCAGGGGCTGCTGTGTTCTTAGGATGCAACAGAAGCTTGAGATCAGCAGAGGTTTAAAGCAAACAAAAGGGAACGTTTCCTGCAATGCTCAGGGAAATCGTGGGACTCGCTGCCGGAGGGACAGCGCGGAGGCCAAGAGTATAAATGATCTCATGGAGGAATTAGACAAATTAAAGAAGGATTGGTCCAGGGAGGCTATTAAACATAATAGTTATGATGCAACCTGTGGTGCAGGAAGGCCTTAAGTGCTGGCTGCTGGAAGCTGAGAGGTTATTCTTGGGAACACTTCAGCCTGTGTGAGCCCTGCTTGTAACGCTCTTTCCCAGAGAACTTCCACTCCTGGCTGGAGCTGGAGGCAGGACACCACGCTGCATGGGTCCCTCTTGCTGACTTTGGTTCTTACTGGAGCTTGAATGAGAACACCCCCAGTGGGTAGAGGCCAGCAAGGCTGCTCAGGAAGGCTGTGTCCTGCCTGGAGCTCAGGGATGCTCAGCCTAGAACAGGCTGCAGTTTGGTGATGGATTCACTCTGCCATAGGCTGGCATTGGGATGCTGGGAGAGTGTGATAAGACAAGTACTCTTTTAAGTCCTGGCTTACAGGCAGCAGCTGGAAAAGTGGAATTCTTTGCTGATAACAAGCAGGGTCTATCATGGAATGGTGAAAGCTTCCCACAGTGGAAGCTACCTTGGGGGAAGAGCTGTACCCCTGCCCTTCCAGCTTGCCAGGTGGTGGGAAGGCTTCTCATGGTTTTTAGCCAGTGCTCTGTGTTGCTCTGCCCTTGTTCTCCACTTTTTATTTTCTTTTTCATTTTTAAACCCAGCACTGGGGTGAAAAAAATTAAATTGAAGTGCATTTGGAGTTTTATTTTGTGTTTTCTTGTTAGTGTGGCTGCATGCTGCCTTATTAAGTAATACATTTTAAGATGTATGTTAATATATAGGCCCAAAATAGCTATTAGATTGATGCAAGCAGTTGTATTTCTGTATTTCTGTACTTGGCTTATGTTTTTGCAAGTTCCTTTTTAACGTAAGTTCTTCTCTTAGAGCTCTGTGGAAATAATTTATGTGTTAACCCTGAAATTGATAGGCGGTATGAGATAGAATAAATATGTAAGTGGGACAGAAAGGAAACATCTGCCAATTTTAACTTTTGCAAATTATATGGAAGCTTGAAAGTATCTGCTAAGTTTATAATACAGTCTGCACAGGAAGGCTTTGCCAGAGTACCAGAGGTCAGAGATCGTCTTGTCCCTGCAGCTTTAAGCAACCTCTTGGTTAAATAACCTGACTGAAGAGTAGGAGGAGAGAGAAAGGAAGAGAGAATTCCACACTAGAGTAAACATGGCACAGAGATTATGGATGCCCTGCCAAGAAAGGTGGGGTTTTCCATCAAGGTAACAAAAGATATTCGCCATCTATCCTCATATTCCTGCTGGAGGCTGACAGCCTCGTCCTGCAGAGAGCCTGGGGCACAGATGTGCCCTCCACGGCCTCACCACCCACTCTGGGCTTTGGTGGGGGAGTGCTGGGGGTGCTCAGAGACACATCACCTGCCCAGGGCAGGGGGTGGCAGCAAAGCCTGGGCAGGAAGGTGTTTGTTCCCTGCAGTGCCTCAGTGACATGGGCCAAAATCCTCAGGAAGACACTGAAGTTTTTCACTTGGACATCACGGCAGGTTAAGGTAAACTGCAGAGGGGAGTCTAGAGTTTACCTTGGGCTACAAACACATCAGAATGATAAAGTGCTGTGTTTTCATCTGGATTTTACCACAGGTTGGTGAGTGCATAGCAAAGCCAGATGTTTTTCTGGCCAGGGTGGTACCTTGGGGCAGATCTTCAGCTGCTGAGGCTCGTGGTGAGCTCAGCGATGCTCTGAGGTTTATCCAGCTCCAGACTCAGCCCAGGGAGGTGCGAGGGGCAGGCCTGTCCCTGGGGCAGGAGAGGTGGCACAGAGCAGTGCAGAGCCTGGATAACAGCCCACCAATGGAAATGATAATTGTGTTATACAAGAGTGGGCTTTTGTGAGAGTCCAAGTAAGACCTGGGTGAGGTAACAGGGAATAAAAAAGAGTTAACTACCATCTGCCTGCCCAGGACGGGCTTGAGACAGAGTGAGAGTGAATGCTGACTTTGTGGCCATGGTTAATTTGCACTGAAAAGCTCTGCTTTGGTGTACAAATAAGAATCAGTATAGGAACTTAAACTGTGGAGTCATTTCCAATTGTTAATTTGAAACCAATTTATTTTAAATGATAATTTAAATTATCATTTTAAACCATTTTTATGCTTGCCCCGCATCAGTATTTTTTGAAAGTGAATCTTCTAAGCTCTAAAAAGTGTTTGTTCATATCTTCTTGTGTCTGTCTACCTGATGATAATATTTGATTAGAATTTGTTCACAGACTCTGAATACTCTTTCCTGAAAGAACCTATGTAAAGGGAGAAAACAATACACATCCTGTACTCCACCTTCATAGGCCTCCAGCATACGATGCCACCTTTTGTTTGCAAGAGTTTAAATTTCAAATAAAATCCCAGCATTCTTTTGAAAAAAAGGAAAGGGCCTCTCCCCTGCTTAGATTGTCAAATCCCAGACTAGCCCGGAATTGAATAGGCCAAGTCAGTGACCTCAGGCAGAAAGAATGTTGGTTATTTACGTAGGGCTTCTGCTATTTTAGCAGCAAACCTTTTCTTCTGAAAGGACAATGTATACTGTTTGGTGTTTATGGCCAAGTAAAAAGCTTGTACATTTGAGATTTGCATCGTAATAGCCTCGTAACTCAATATACAGCATCCTCAAAAATAGCAGTGCAAGGCTCTGTTTTTGTCTTAGCCGCTGCAGGTCTTTTAGAGGCTTTTACAAAAGTTCTCTGAAAAACAGACCTTAAGATTCAGCTGCTTATATGTTTGCTTTGGTGGCTTTTTTTTTGTTTTTCCCCCGAAGTTTTGCTTTTTTCCCAAACCTAAAATTACACGTGGTTTCTTTAGGAGCTATCAGGCCAGTGCTCAAAATATTTTGATGCATCTCAAGCTAAGCTGTGCCTGCAGCTTGAAACCAGGAAAACGTGTGAGTGTGCGTGTGTGCAATTCAGGCACCGAGCATTTTTCCTGGAATAATGGGGGATCTTTACAGGCATTCTGGCCTGGTGGATGAGCCTGCAATTCCAAATGGTTTTTAAAGTGTGCCTTTCTCAATAGATCGTAACCATGAGGAGCTATTGTGTGAGTAAAGCACACATTTAGGATCCAATCCTGCATTCCTTAAAGTCAATGGGAGTCTGAGCGTGAAAGGAATGCAGGATTGGGTCCTGAAACAGGGGAGCAAAATTGTGTGCCAGATTGCTTTGAAAAGAAGAATACAGCACATCCACAGTAGCCACTTTTTAGTGTTTCGGATTTCAAACGGTTGGAGTCTGTGAAAAGTGGCTTCTGCCAACATGCAGTATCTTCTATTCAAAGGAATTTGGCATTGGGTTTTCCCTCCCCCTCCCCCCCATCTTAAAAACCCTGAAAGCCCTAAAAATTCACCCCTTTTTTCACAAAGCCCGAGCATTGTGAGGAGGGGAGGGGGTCGTGGCGGTGGGGGATGGAAGTTTCTCCAAGCCCAGGGGCTGGGCTGGGCTCAGTCCCCTCCTCGCAGCCCCTTCCCACCGGAGCCCCCGCGCTGCCCCGGCTGTGGCAGCAGCTCCACTGCGGGACCCCCTCACCAAGAGGTTGTGCTCAGTGGCTTTGTGTGAGTCCTCAGGAGACTGAGGAGAAAAATTTAATTAACAGTTACAGAGGGGCTAAAGCAGCCCTGGGTTCACCCCGTTCTCAAGTGGGTGGAGTGACACAAACCCTGTGTAAAGAAAACCTATGGGCACAGGGAGGGATGGGAACCGCGGGCCCAAACTCACATGTGAGTAAAGGGGGAATGGTAACAAATAAAGAAAAAGTATTGGGAGCTTTTGTTTTCTTTTGGCACATCTTCAATTCCTGGGCAGGCAAACCTACTCTGCTGAAAGGGAACAGCTCTGCCGGGTGAAATTCTGCATCCGGTGTAGCCAGAGGTGACTGGGCAGAGGAGGTGGCAGGTTGTTATTGCTTGGTGCTTTCAGTGATTTATTCTGTGTTTGTAAAACTTGGTATTTCTCTGGAAGTTTCAGCTCCTGGAACTATCTGCTGACTTAAAGTTTAACTTCCACTGCTCAGAAATAGTAGATGTCGAACCTGGGGGGTTGTGGGGGGCAGGTTTGGGTTCTGGAGACTTCATTTGCCCTTCAGCTTTTGGGTTGTGTGTGTCCCGGTTTCTCAGTCATTAGACAGTGTCACACTGGAGCTCTTGAGAGGGAGGGTCACCCCTTGCACAGCAAGAAAAGCTGCAGCCTGTGCCAGAGGCTGCTGTGGGGCTGTGCAGTGGTGCCACCGTGGTGTCCCGTGCAGGGCACTGGGGACGTCGCCCGGCACCTCCCGCCCTGTGCGGGCTCAGCACTGGGCATCATCCCACAGCAGCTGGGAGCGTGGGCAGCCCGTGCACGGCACCACAGACCAGCTCAGGATCGGAACAGCCCCAGACCAAGAGCCCCAGGGGGGTTTGCAAAGCAAAATTCCCTGGTTTGGTGTGGTAAAGTTTGCGTTTCCACTGAGCAGTGATGGAGACAGTGGCTGCAGGCAGAAGCGTTTGCTCAGCCCAGGACACCTTGTATCTGGTTCCACTTGTACAGAGCTTTGGGGCAATACAGGGGAATTTCCCTTCCCTGCTACGTTAGCTGGGAAATATCTGAGCAAGTGCTGTTGCACATCAATGCTGTGTGTGTGCTGCCGTGTCACTGTAGGCTGAACACCTGGGGACACTGTCACTTAAGGTGGCAAATGAGACCAGTGATGGTGCTGGTGTCACATCAGCCACTGCAGAGATGGCATCTGGAGCAGTTAACAAGCAATTAGGTCCATGTTTAATATTGCTAACTAAAACAGATAGGCACAGTTCTTTGGTCAGCCAGGCATGAAGAGCCCGCGCTGCCACGCTCGGAAAGCTGGGCGGGTCGTGGGCCAAAGAGGTTCTCACTGCACTGTCCCGCTCAGCCTTTGAACTGACAGTTCATAAAATAAGAAGGGGAGAGAAGCAATGTGGTGCAGTTTTTCCCTCCAGAAAGAGCTGATAGAGGAGGATGCTGTGTGTGTGTGTTGCTGCTGTGAGACAAGCCAGGAGCTCCCAGGTGCCCCTTTCCCAGCAGGAGCAGGGCATGGCTGTGCTGGGGGCACAGGGCAGGTACAGCCACCCTGCCTCGTCCTGCCCTGCCTGTGAGGAAGGAGCAGTCCCAGAGCCCAGCTCTGCTACCCAGGCATGTCCCCAGCCAACAGCAATGACAGCTCTTGAGTAATATTCCGTAGCTTGTGCTGTTCAGATTGTTAATTAGCTCTGCTCTAATGAATTTCTTATCTTTAGCAGTGATAACTACAGCTGAACTCTTGCATTGCACTCCATATGGGGGGGTTTAATTACATTTTGTGATTAAAATAGAATCCTCTTGTTCCACGCAGCTATAACATCAGAAATAACAAGGACATCATTAGTCATCTTGCTTCTTGTCCCCTCTAACACCGAAACGTTCCTGCATTAAGTTGTGAGAAGAGGCACGTATATCTTGAATATCAGAGGATGGTGTGTTTTTTTCAGCGTGCTGGGAGTCCCGGGGACTCACCGGGCGTTCTCTGGGAGGCAGGGCTGGAGCTGCAGCATTCCCATTATGTCAGAGGGGAGCTGTTTGTGTTTGAGTAGCGTCAGGCACTGAGACAATGCAGGCTTCTCACAGGAACTCGCTGAAACTACAGTACAAGTAAATCGTGATTGTTACCAAATGGTTGCGTGTTTTTAATCATCAAAGTACTTAAAATATTATAATAATGCTCTGGCACTTTTCAACTTCAAAGCGTGCTGCAAACAGTAATTAGATCTAATGACCATGCTGTGACAATGAGACAGTGCTATCTCCTGTCTTCCAGAGGCAGGGGGTGTCAGCCCCCGATCCAGTTGCATCATCCTGTGTGAGACAGGAGATGTGTCACTGACAACGCTGGGACTTGATAAACTTACCTTCCCACAGGCAAATACTCACAGCCAGCAGGGGCAGGGAGGGCTTGGAAGATGCTTTTCAGCTAGAGGGGAGGGGGCAGGACACTTCCAGTGCTCTTTGGGAGCATCTCCTCAAGAAGGTAAACCCCAGGCTGATTCACGGTTTGTTCCATGGGGGCCTGGAGCAGCTTTTGAAACAGCCTTGGAAAAAGGTTTAACCCATCTTGGCTTCCTGGCCGGTGTGTTTTCACCACACAGGGGGGTGTTGCAGAGGCTGGAGAGAACAGTTGTGACAGCCTGTGTCATTTTTCCTTCTGCAGGACGAGTCTTTGAGTTGAGCCCTTCAATAAAGCAACAGCTCTCCTGTTTCTTCCTTTTAGTTTGCAACATGTAGGAGATAAAAATTTTGCAGGAAGTAGGACTTTGCAGGAAACTGGTAGATACATTTAAACTCCAGAGACTTCTAAACTGGTTAAATGTGAAAACTGATGTTAAAAACCTAGAGGTGATGCTGCTTTTGTATATGTTTTTTGAAGTTCCAAAAGCCTGCATTCTTTCGGATGTTTGTCATGTTGGTTACAAACCCCAGTTGGGATCGGTCCTTGGGACAGAGTCATTTCTAGCTTGTATTTTATTATGCACTAGATTATCCACGTGAATCTTTGCCCTGTTTGCTGGAGCACTTGTGAGGTCTGTGCCTCCCACCTGAGGTGGTGGAACCCTCTTTTCCTGGTGCTCACTGCCCCTCAAGGACGTGGGTGTCAGTCAACAAATGTGTTACTTGCAGCAGGCATTTGTCCCTGTGAGTGCATTTGTTCTTGTGAGTGCACAGGCTTCATTTTGTACAGTAAAACAAGGCTGAGAAGCACTGAGAGAGAAAAAAGTGTTCCCAACCCTGGGGTTGGGTCCCTGCACGCAAGGCTGCAAGGCTCGGTATCTCTGCCTTTCTGAGGGCCCTCCCGCGCGTTCCTGGCCAAGCTGCTGCTCCTCTGGCTGGGTGTGAAGCAGAGCATCTTCCCTGCTGCTGTTGGGAACTGGTCTGACGGGGAGAACACACCGAGGAGGGCACTCAGAGCAGTGTCGGTGAAGCCCCACACTGCTGGGCTGCTCGTTACACTCCTCATTATTATTATAATGAGCCACCGGCAAGTTGCATCAGGTTTTGTCAGAAACTCTTGGCTTTTTTTGTTTCAGTATTTTGAAAGCAAACAGTAACCGGGCTTGGCTAGACTGGGTCATTCAGAGGAAAGCCAAGCAGCAGGTCCTGTGTGCCAGCAGGCAGGATGATGTTATCTGCCCTGGCTGGCCAGCTGCTTGGCTCAGCTGGCTGAAGGAACATCGGGGGCGTTTAACTTGTGATCTCTGCCAAACTGATAACAGTGGGTTACAGCTACATGGAACGGGCTGGTGCTGTGCAGGCCCCGGAGTTACCCAGGACCTCGAGAGGTGAAGCCCTTTGTGCAGTGCCTGGAGCTCGGGGCAGGTACCCCAGCCTGGAGGTGTTGCACCCATCCTGCTGCTCGGCTGCCCTGGGCCGAGGCCCCAGCACTGCCTCTCCTTGGGATTCCTGTCTCCCTGGCTGCAACTGCCAGCATGTCCCTCTGGATTGCAGTTTTCACTCAGAGTGTGGTGGTTGACTGTGTTCAGTGCTGGCATTTAGCAAACTCTTCTGGAGGGCAAGGGGAACGTATGCTTTTGTTTTTATTTCTAAAATGCAGAATGTGAAAGCCAAGGTAGGCATCCACAGCTGTCTGAGGGAGGAACTTGCTGTTTCTTGTCTTTGAGATAACTATTGTACTATCCCTGAATGAAATTCTTCTAAGGTAAAAGGTCTGTTGATCTTATTAATCATTGCTAATGACAGTCATTATCATGTGAGCAAGCTGCTTGCCTGCTTTATGAGCTTAGGCAAGTCTGTTCCCTAGTAGGTATCTCGTTTTTTTAAGCTGGAAAATGGGGAGAACAGTATTTTCCCTCAGTTTTGAAGGGTGTTGTGCTGGGAGTGCAGTGTAGGGCAGAGGTCTCAGGCTGGCAGGATGGGCTGGGAATGGGGCTCACAGGGGTGCAGGGGGTGATGTGGAGGCTCCTGGCTGGGCTGGGCTCAGGTGGGTCTGTGTCACAGGGCAATCAGCTGCCAAACCCATCTGATATCAGAAGTGTCTGAGAGCCAAAACATCAGGTTTGGTTTGGGTCAGAGGCTTCCCACTGCATCCTAGTCCAGGAAAGCTCTGACCCTGCTGGCTCTGCTGCTGATGCTTTGCTAAGGAAACAACAGGAGCAGAATTTGGGCTGTTTCTATCAGCCTCAGCACTGCCAGGCTCTGCACACTGGGATACAGATCCTCCTGCACCTTCTGCTGAGCCTCCCCATATCAGAGCGTTCCTGTCCTGCACAGGTCCTTCCAGCAACAGGCTTTGGGATTTGTCCCTAACCACCTCTGCTGCTTCCAGCCACAGTGGGGTGTGGGGAGGGGGATGGCCAGCACTCCCTCACCTGACCCAGACACCCTGGCAGGTGTGTGGGAGCACGATGGCAGTGCTGCATCAGGCGGGTCCCTGCCTGGGTGCAGCCACTTCATGCCACCATCTGAAGACAAGTTGTGTTCCAAGGCTGGGCCTGACACCGACAGCGTGTCCTTAAAAAGCCATTCTGGCCTCTTTCCCTTTCTTCCTTCCATTCCATGTGCTTTTACCTTTCACTGGAGAGGTTCAAAAACAGCTTGGATGAGCAGGAGGGAGGTTCTAGAGGTGGTTGCTCCAGCATCAGTTGAGAGAGGCCCCATTGCTGTCCCAGCCCTGTGCCGTGTTTGGTGGCTGGCACAGTTTTACCCAAGACTCTCAGAGGAGACAAACATGTTGCCCACACCACCAGGCTCCTGGTCCCCACCAGAGCTACCAGGCAGCTGGAAAGACAAACAGGGGCTGACTCCACCTACCAGCAGTATGGAGACAGCAGCCCAAGAATGTGCACACAAAAGAAGCATTTCCCTGGCCAGGCCAGTGAAACCACCAGACAGCCGCATGCAGCATGTGACTTCCCCAAAGCATCAGCCCAGAGCCCAGCCTCTCCGTGCCACACGCCGTTTCCCAGGGTCTGGTCGCAGTGGCAACGTGTCCAAGGCACTTTCAAGCACTGCAAATTAATCAGATTTTCCTCCACACTGTTTATGGAAACGGTGGAGAGCGCTCCTGCCCTCGGAGCCCTCGCGGAGCTTGTGGCGTTTCTGGTGGAGCTGGAGGAGGTGTCCAGGCTGGTTCTGCGAGTGGGGCTTTGGCAGTGACCTGGAGGGGCCCTCTGTTGACTCTCTGTGGGTTCTGAGCCCGTGTCCCTTCCCTGGCTCTGTGTCCCTGCCAGCACAGCCCCCGTGCCACCAGCCTGGCAGGGCTGCACAGGGCTGGGAGAGCACCCTCTGCCTGGGAGCTCTGCCCAGTGGGACCCTGGCACAGTGGGGGTAAGGTGAGCTGGGGTGAGTGTGTTTTCCCCTCTCCCTGTGTCGTTACACTGGCAAAACAGTGTTGCTTTCAGCGGAGCAGCTCTGGGGTGAGATAGCTCTGATCTGCTGCATCTGAAACCTGCTGGGGCTTGGTGGTTCTTGAATTCCTGGCTTTAATCCTTTTTGTTGGGACTCTTTGGAGTCTGCTGTGCAGTTCTTTGCTGTAAAGGGAGCCATCAGTTAATTAATGACCATCACAGGTTTTGTCAGTAAAGCTCCACAAGGGCTAATGAGATGGCAAATGTCAAAACTGGAATACAAAATCTCTTGTTTTCAGTGTGATTTTCCTGCCCTTCCCTCCATCACGTGTGCCTTGCACTGCTTTAGTGTCTCAGGAAGGTGCTGTGGCGTTGATTATTGATATTTCTAAGGGTGGCAGGAACATCCATATGCAGTATCCCTTGCTTGGTCCTTTGCAGACAGACATGCTGTTGATGGCAGTGGCTGTGTGCCCACTGGGATTTTACCTGCCAAGAAAATTGTCTCAATTTGCAAAGGAGCCTTTTCCCTCAAATTATTTTTGAATTTAGATTTGAAGTTTTCCAGGCACTTCTATCAACTGGGTTCCATAACCTGCACTTGGAGGTAATATTTAGATGACGCCTCAGGCAAGGTTTGGTGCTTGATTTGGTAAGGCAGGATAGAACCAAGAGCTTGACCCTCACCCCTGTCTCTGGATGGGACCCTTTGGAGAGGAGAGGGGCCAGGAACAGACCCCACAGACAGGCACTGAAGGGTGTGCTTTTCACTTCACATTCTGAACAACTGGCTTTGGGGATGGAGCACAAAATTCTGACGGTCCTGTGTTTTAACAGGGAGAAGACTACGAGGAAAAGCATTCTACAATGTCAATGGCAAGGTGTACTGTGAAGAAGACTTCCTAGTAAGTAAGATTTCAGGCATTTTTTTATTATTTCTAAACCAGAGCAGTGTTTTATATTGACTTGTTTGCTTTGGGAGATGGTTTGGTGATGTGGGGCCTCCTGCCAGTGGTGGAATTGGGAATCCTTTACCCCTGACTCCACAGCAGCAGGATCAGACCCTTGGTCTGAAGTGGGGGCTGTAAAACCAAGTACATAACTGTCTAAAAGCCATCCCAGAGTGTAAATTATGAGAATAAACAGTGGAGCTGCTCAAACCTGGGACTTGAATTGCAGCCTGGGCTGCCAAGCTGCGAGTCAAACATCTGGGGAATACCCATCAGAACGGGAGGGAGCAGGCACAGCCTGATCCCTGCTCTGCTCCCAGCGGTGGGATTAGCTGAGAACTGTTGGCCAGGGAGGGACAACTCCTGTTCTCTCCATGCTTTACTTCAGTAGAGACTAAGTCATGAAGTGAAAAATGATGCTTGTGCCTGAGCTGTGTTGTTCCAAAAATAAAATACTTGAGCAGCTCAGGGTGAGGATTGTGCAGTGCACAGGAATGGTTTGGTAAGTGGCAGACCATTTAGAATTAAGATGAAGAGGGACAGGATGGCAGGGAATTGCAATTAGAGAGCAATGATATATTATGGCTTAGAGGAAGATGAATTGGAGAGTCAGTATGTTGAATTTATGCCACCTTAGTTATTGAAATACCATTAATTTAGGAGCTTAGATCTTCCAGAACAGCTTTCCATTTCTAATGAATATATAATCGTGCCTTTTGCAAAGGAATTTTTCAAAGTATATCCCACAACAAAACTGGTAGTTCAGAGCGTGCAAATGCATTTCTCATCAATGCAATCCATAAAAGTCATGGAAATTCCTACAGCATAAGCCATATTTGCCTTCATGTGTTACACCTTTACCCACAGCCTGCCTGTGAGCTGGAGCCTGTTGAAAAAAACCAAACTGGATTTTGTGCAGAAAATAAGTTTCTTGTGATGACTGAAACTTGTTACTGGTTTTCTTGCATTCTGGAGAGAAAAGTATTTTTCTTCCTTGCTTTTTTCGGCTCTTTCCTTCCTATGTTTCTGCAGAAGCACAGGGTGAGGGAGAGGAGGTGGAGTGTGAGAGGGAGGGGCTCAAACCTTTGAGATTTTTAATTTGAACTGTGTTGGAATGTACTTTTCCTCATGATCAAAACCTTTCATCCCGACTTAATGACATGATTGTTGTTAGTAGCTTGTAATTTCAGCCTGAACACGAGAATTTTAAATCTAAAAATCTTAATCTTTTGGAGAACGTTCCATTTTCATGGGATGGGGGGAACCTCTTCTGCTCGTGGAGATGTTCTGTTGTGGCCTTCTGAAGGGAGATACTTGCGGTGATTTCCCCAAGAAAACTGAGATTAAAAGCCTGATAAGTTAGGGAACTGTTGGGACATTTAGGGCACGGATTTAAAAGCCCAAACCTCCCCCAGGTGTGTTTTAGCAGGTTCCCAGCAGCACAGAGGGAGGGGGAGAGGAGGCCCAAGGGACTCACTGCTGTGTAAGGCAGCAAGAGAAAGCAAATCCTGCCATCTCCCTGCTCGTGTTCAGCTCGCTGCTTCTCAGAAAGTAATGCATCTTCTCTCAGCCGCCCTGAGCAAATGTCATAGCAAGAATACCAGCAATTGCACTGTTTCACTAATAAAATAAAACAACTCTGCCTGTTTCAGAGTTCTGTGGACAGAGAAAGCTCAAAGCTTTTCTCAAAGTTGAAAGGAAAAGGCTGCAAAGTTGCCATTAAAAAGGAAATTATTTTAACTACTTCCCAGGTCTTGCTCCTGACAACTTGGAAACCCCAATCCTCTCTAAAAAGAGATATTTTCAGTCCAAAGCAGGTAGCCAAATGCTTTTTCTGTATAACTGAGAATTTTGGTCTCCACTGTGACTCCAAATCTTAGTGCAGCTTCACTGGAGTGAGGATTCCCTGCTGACACTACGGGAGTGGGGTGTTAGGGAAGTTAAGCAGGGGATAGGAAAAAGGCTATTTTAATTTGGGAGTGTGAACAGAATCAGCCTACTTGCATTATAACTGTCTTTATGCTGAGACAATGTTGCCTGCTGTTGATGTCCTTACTCCTTCTTGGCTTTTGTTTGTCTGGGAGTTGATCAGGAGAATTAGATGCTCCTGTAGGTTTGGGAGCATGGGCACAGCTCTGTGGATTTGCAGCCCCACAGCTTGTGACCAGGTTATTTCAAGTATGGCATGAACATAATAGGAATTAGAAAGCAGAGCAGCTCCAGACAGTTTGGGCAGGAGGTGCAGAGCTGTCACACCAGGGGCCTTGGGGAAATCCAGCTAATCATGGCCTGTGTGCTCCTGGTTGGGTTTGCAACAGCCTCATGGTCTTTCCATGGATTCCCAGGGACAGCCAGGTGTGGGGGGTGGATGTTTCCTTGCTCACAGTCCCCCCAGAGCAGCAGAGGTGGGAATGAGCCCCTCGTGTGTCCTCCCAGCAGAAGGAATCCCAATGGGAAGCAGTTGACAAATGTACTGTGGGTGATGATGGGTGGTGGTGGCTGGAGCCTCCCTGGAACCTGGAGCAGAGCCTGGCCCCTTCCTAGAGAGGGCTGTCCTTCCTGCAGAGCTCTGCCCATCCCCACTGCTGCCTCTGTGTGTCCCATTCACTGGCTGCAGGTGCTTCTCCCCCACCATCCCTGGGGGCACATTGGCAATGTCCTGTGGACCATTCCAGGCCGGACACAGGGACTCTGGGGCTGCAATAAGGAGCACATGAACAATGATGGGCAGGAAAGCTGAACTGGTTCTTGATGTGAACCAATGTAGGAAATTTTAGGGCAGAATGGATATTTATGGGTGTCTTCCTATTGTAGCTGTTAGAAATGCTTAACATCCCATAGGTGTCGGTATTTTATTTCCCCTGCCATGCGGCTGTTTGCTGTGCCAGAGCAGCTCTTGCTGGAGCAGTGGCCAGAGCTGTGGCTCCTATGGAATACCTGGGTCTTTAATTCCCCCCCACTCGAGACAGATCAGCTCTTCCTCCCGATCAGAGGTGGCACATGGAATTCACTGCAGTGTCATGTGTGGTTCTGGCAGCCAAGACCTTGAGAAGCCATTTTCTGATCCTTTCAGTGTTTGGCACTTGTTGTAAGAGCAGGGCTCACCCTTCTTGGCTGAAGTGTCCCTCGAGGTTCAGCACAGTGCTGGTGCAGCTGCTCCAGGTGGGTCTCTTCCAGCCCAAAGGCTTTTCCTTCAGCAGAATCCTGTGCAGGGCTCGTTTTCCCAGGGCACGGTCGGCACTTACAGCGCAGCGAGTGCCCGAGAGCTTTGGCTTCCACGTGTTCCCAAACAATCAGGCTGTAAAATATGACGTACAAGCATTCCAAATCTGCCCCTTGCTTGGAAAAGCACTTTTGATTTGTGGACCAAAGCTGTGAGTGACATGTGGCTGTGACTCACGATGAGCAGTCGCACCGTGGGGCCGAGGCACAGACACCCTGCAATAGCCACAAGGGACGTTCTGCCAGCAAATAGTTTTCCCACATGTTTGCTCTTACTGAGGGCACAGATCATCTCTCTCTGACCCAGGCAGCCTATTGTGCTCATCCTTTCCAGGGAAGAAGTATTCCAAGTTTTTAGAGCCACTTGTGGAGTTGTAGGTGGGGAAGGGGTGCCACATAACCCAGTTGTCCTCGTGGTGCTGGCCTTGGATGTACGGGGCTGGGAGTGGAGGGGTGAGGCTGGGAATCCCACACCTGGAGGGCTTGGAATACCTCTGCCTTCTGAGGTTTTTTTGTCAGCCTTCTGCTTCCAACCCTGATCAGCTGCACATCCTCTCAGTGCTTAAACCCAGACCATTCGGGCTGAATGTACTGAATGAATCAGATTTCAGAAAATAAATCCCTGGGTAATTCCACTTCTGCCTGAGCACGGCACAGCCATTGCCCAATCTGTGCCATTTCCAGGAGGATACTGCCTGTTACTGAGTGTGAGGAGCAGAAAGAACAAACACAAACCCCCAAACTTTGCTTTGCTTTAGCTCCAGGGAAGATCCAGTTACTCCTTTACACACCACCTTAAGGTAGCAAGTCCAGCAATACCCAAGTGTTGCCCCAGCCCTGTTAGGATGGTTATTTCATGAAAGAAAATAAAACAAATGACAGTTTAATCCTTTCCTGAAAGCTCTTCGGACACAGATGGCTAACTAGCCATAACAGAGACACAGTTCCTGGTGAACTGAACAAAAAATAAATGCCTTACTGTATGATAAATAATCCCAGTCAGATGTTCCTGTTTCATTTTGTTGATAAATTGCTGCATAATCATGGGTGAAGGAAAAATAGCTCAATAATTTTAATTTGTCTTTCCGTTTTCAATGCTTAAATATCATGTAAAGAAATTTAAAAGAAATTACTGTTTTTCTTGGCAAAAAAGACTTTAAAATGTCACCAAAGCAGCCTGAATCTTAGATCTATTATCTATCCCTTTTTCTTCCCCCCCCCCCCCCTTTTTGATAGGCTTTTGCTTTTTCTCTTGAGGTAATGAACATTATTGAGTGGGGGTCCAGTAGAGGTTAAGAAATGAGAGAATTTCCCTCGAGGGAGGAGATGAGAGGGAAAATGAACCTTGTGACAGATGTTACATTGCTTAATGCACTACTGGAAGACACTCAGATGCTCTGGAAATAACCTATTAAAGACACCACAAGCTGCAGTGCACAGCAATAAGGTCATCCAAAACTTCTCCTTTTCTCTTTCACTCTCTTACATATAACGTTGCCAAATTTAATCATTTAGGCTGAACTTCTTCACGCCAGGTTTTTGCCTCTGGCAAACTCTGCTGTCATTACTTGCTGGAAGTTTCATCTGAAGCTGTTCATCCATTTCACTGAGTGAGACTGGAGGAACTTTGCCCATAAATCCTCAAGGAAAAAGGCTCTAAACCCTTCATTTTGCACATGCCAGCCATGCAGAGCGACTTGGCACATTGCAAACCTCCTGGAGCCCTGGGGTGGCCCCTTCCTGCCCTCCCCAGCCCTGGGAGGGCTGTGGGCTGTGCCTCTGTGGTTCTGTGCCTTCTGCAGGGGGAGGCTGAGGCTGTGGCAGAAGGAGGACAAGCAGCCCCAGCCCCAGCAGAGCAGTGGCAGTCCTGCTGCTGCCTCTCCAGCCTTCCTTGTCCTCTCCATCCCATCCAGTGGGCTTTGGGATCCTTCTCTCCCCTGCATCAGGACTGGGCCCTGCTCAGGGCACTCTCCTCCTCTTTGCTCCACAGTTGGCCACTGCAGCCCAAAAGTTGGCTGTGGAGAACATACAGGCCTCACCTTATATCCCAAACTGTCCAACTCGGTGGTTTTAGAAGTGCAGAAGGAGCAGGGTGTGCAAGAGTGGTAGGGAGATGGGAAAGGGGGATGATCAGCCTTTCCTGGGGGAAGGGGCAGGGCATCTCTGGAGTTCTAGCTGGGCACTTTGCACCTTTGTGTCCTGTAGCACCAAACACAACAAGACCCTTACCCTAACTTGGGCTCCTGTGTGTGGGTGCAACGTAAATATTAATGCTGACGAGGCTTTTCCTCTCAGTTTGTGCACGTGCTGTTTTCCAAGCCTGGCAGGGTGGGGAATGGCCTGTCCCACGTGCTGGGGCCCGTGGCAGATAGTTTTTATGTAATGTAATGGAAGCTGGTGTCAGCTGCAGTCAGAGGTTTGGTTTTCCATCTCAAGGAGTATAAATGTCGGAGGTCCCCCCTGGGAGGGGAGCCCTGGGACTGCTGCATTAGCCAGAGAGCCCGTGGCTGCTAAGTGAGACTCAGAAACAAAGAGACCTGGTTGAAAGGGTGACTAATTGAAGCTGCAGCTTGTGTCCATGTGATAGCTGATGGGATTCACAGAGCAAACCGAGTTCTACATAACTGGGAGGATGTTCTCCACTCAGAGGACACACGGGTGTTTATTGAGATGTTTAACAGAGTGATGAAATCAAACCTTGGAAAGGGATCTGCTGCAATATTCCTGATGTACAGAAGCATAAGGAGGTCTGTGAGTGTTTTCAAGGCACAGATGGCTCTCTATTGGGACAGGAGTTCCAGAGGCATCAGGAATGCTGAGTGTTGCTGTGCTCCCGGATACTGTCACTGAAACAAAGGCAAACAGTTCACACTGTTACTGTAATGGGGGCACGAGGGAGTGCAGTTCGTGTTCCTGCTTGTGTGTGTCTCCCTCCAGCCCCTCCCTACCAAAAACATTTGAATACTTTCCTTCCTTGTTGTTTCCTAAGTTTGTAGTATGCCATGGTCCTGGTTTTATTTGATAAATGAATGTGACATTAATGATGTTTAATCAGGGTGTTCGGAATTGAAGCGTTGGGTGGAACCTACAAATGGGCTTAAAATTCAAGGTTCAAAATCTGTAGAGATAATCAAATATTGATCCCCCCCTGCACTGTGGATTTGGATGTGAATCAGTGTGAGGAGTGTGCAGAGCTGACGGTTTGGGTTCACCTCTCTCTGCAACACAACGCTGTAGTGCTGTGTCCGGATCGAGGAGTTCCAAGTCCATGGAAGCTGGTGGCAGAAGTCCCACTGACTTCAGGAGGGTCTGAATTTTCTTCCAGGAATTCATCCCAGAGGACAGATTTTGAAGCTGGGGCCCATATCAAACGTTGGCACCGAGGCTGAGGAGCTGAGGGTGAATGCTGAGCACGGGGCACACGGCAGGTCAGGGAACAGAGAGGGGCTGCAGGAGGAAACCCCTGAGCCCAGAAAGATCTCTGGTTTGTGGAAGAGCAGTACTCAGGCCCAGGTGACAGTGGGATAAACATAATGCAGTGGAATTTGAGTGTGTGAGTAAGGTCTGTGCTCACTGAAAGGACACTGCAGCTCCTGAGGTGGGTCGCAGGTTATTGAATGAGCCACAGGAATCACTCTCTGGGACATGGCAAAATAGACAAGGAAGAACAAAGGTGGGGTTTTTTTCTGAGGTGTATCACTATTGACTGGCTTTTGTAACCACCCCATAGGTTACATTTGCTAGGGGAACATTTGGAAGAGCATATTACAAAGTCCCATTGGTTTCATGCCAGACAGTCACTCCCCTCTTTGCTCTTGAGATGGTGATCCAAAAAGTCAGACTATCCCATTTTTCTTAATATTGCATTGAAAAGTAAATTACAATAACTGAAGCACACTTAAAAGAACTCAAGCTCTTTCTAATTATGTGTAACTCCTGCCAAACACTTGTAAGCAGACAGCATTAATTTTTTTTTTTCTATGGGAGAGTTAGAAAAAAGTTCCATGTGAGAAAGTGGCGTGTTTCCACTTCAGTAGTAACTGTGGGGTTTAGTTGCTGTTATATTTTGAATGGAAATCTCTCAACAACTGTTAGGAATAAAATCCAGATTGTTTTTTTTCCAGGAAGGTAGGTTCTTATGGAGACAGTTTGTTTCCTGGTGTCCATAGTAGATGGTAGCAGTGACAGTGAATCACCCCCAGCAAGAGTGGGTGCAGTATGGAGTGCTGTACAGTGAGAATCAAGGTAGTAAATGTTGGGCTGTATGATATGATGCAGAGTTAAAGCTTCAGGCTTTTTTCTTGGTTATTGTCACTGCTAAGCTTCCTGGGTAAGAAAATCATTATAGGCTCTTAATTAATCAGACAGCAGCCTCGGTGAGTGCTGGCACACAGGGCTCTGGACGTTCTGCAGGGTGTCAGTGGCTGTTCCCTGCTCAGAGGCTATAAAATGCTTGACTGCTCGAGGCAGGGTTCTCCACCAGCTGAATTCGTGGGCTTGGGCAGGGTTTTGTGTGTGGCCAGACCACCTGTTACCCCCCTAGAGGAGATGAAGTCCCTCCTTGCCTTCCCCTTGTCCTTCAGACATGACAAAGTGGAAGAAGCAAGAAGTGAAGTGCTGTGTGGTGTTTGCTCACCAGCAGCAAGATAGAGAAAAGCAACAAGATATAAGAAGGGGTTTCAATGAGATGAAGAGTAAAGTTCTGGGCTGTTTTCCTTTAGTTAATCTCTGTCACCTGCTACCTTTGAGCCTGAGAAGGCCCCATTTTGTCCAGTTCATTTTAATTGCTGCATTTAAATATGTGTGTAAAAAAACTCAGCAACAAAACTCCATCTGCATGAAACCAAATTTGATATTTTCTCCCTCTCTTAATGCGATCCCATGAATTTCTTGCATTGTTGTATCCCATGTACTAAGGGTCCCATGCAGAGAGCAAACAATACAGCAGTGAGAAGAGAGATGCTCTGCTAATGGGAAACCAAGGAGGAGAGAGTCTGTGAGGGATTACAGGCAGCCTGGGGTTGGAATACATTATTAGCATAGCACCCAATTCAGAAATTAGTTTTCAGAATTAAATGCCTGAAGCGTTTTGGCAAAAAAAAAAACCCTCCTTATCATCTCTCTCAAAAGGTCTTAAAGCATAAAAGAGTAGGGATCTCAAGTCTGGGCTGAGCAGTCACGTTGGGTGACTTTGCAGTGCTGCAGCAGTGAATTGGAGATTTTACAGCTTCATACCATTGCCGGGGCAGCAGCTGCCACACCCACTGCAATGCAACCCACTGCTCTGCCTGCACAAACCTTCAACAGGTTTCGAACATCCTCATCAAAGAAGAAAATGGGCCTGAATGAGATTCCAGGCTCTGTTTCCAGGAGGAAGGTTTTGTTTTGTTGAGGGCAGAACAGCAGGGAAGTGCAGCAGCCCCTCCTTGGGCACGGCCAGGCGTGTGAAGGAGAAGCAGCAACGTGTCTTTGCAAAGATCTGACATTGCCTAAGGTAGAAAGTTTGGGTCCTGGAGCCTTTTTCAGGCGTGCTGTTTTGGGAAGGTTTTTCTCTTGAAACATCGCGGTGAGAACATCAAACTTGAAAAGACCCTGGTGGACAACCAAGGTTTGCTACAGGACTGAGGGCAGGCAGGAGAAATTGTTTCTCATCATACTTGGTGGGATTATCCTCCGTGCATAATTGTTCATTGTATGCTCAAAATTCATTGTTAATTTCTTTTAGATATATTGCACATTAGACAGAAGGGTTATAAGCCCCAAGATTATCACAGGAGGACACTAACAGGCCTAAATATTCAGGACAGAAGGGGACTTGTTTTCCTCTTACATTGAAACAAAGACTCTTGGACAGGATCATTAGAGATTTTTTTTTTGCCTGTTTGATAATCAAAGTATATTGGACAGCAAACAAAAGAAATGTTCAGCCAGCCAAGTCTTCTACTTTATTTTTACTCTTCTATTTGAACATAATTAACATATTTCTCAAGGTTTATTTAGTTTCCCAGAGTCTTGTTTTATATAAGTATCATTGGGGAGCTTGATTACAAAGCTTGATTTGTGCACATAAAGTGAGATTTTATTACCCTGGGAGAGAAGTCAAGGACAAAGGTAAATATGGGAGAAAACAGTTGAGAAAAAATTAAGAAGTCAGAAAAAATTATATGCCATCTTTTCCTCTTGCACTTGTTTTCTTTGCATCCTGGTGTAACTAGGATTGTTCTCTTAAGTCATAGAAGGGAGAGCAAAGGGTGGCAACTGTTCATTTTCAGCTTTGAATTTCAGAGCTGTTCTTTTTACAACAACTCCTTTCAATGTTTTTATATGTGCTTAATGAGCATCTGTAATGAATATTAGGGAAAGTTCAAAATTACCCTTCATTTTTGTCGTGGATGCAGAGTGTCTGGAGACTTGTAAATGCTCCCTTTAGCTGGAGATTGGTCTGTATTTACAGCACGTTACTGCTGTGCCAACAGAACACTTTGCTTTGAGAAGAGGCTGGCACATATGAAACCCTTCTGGAGCTGGGTTGGGCTGGAGCCCTGCACTGTTTCCATCCCCAGTGACACTGGACATGTGAACACCACGTGAACAGGACACAGGGCTGGGATTTGGCCTCTCCACGAGGGTCCTGCCCCTCAGCCCCTGTGACTCCACTGTTTCACCTCAGATGGTGAGGGAGGGTTGATGTGCTCCAAAGCTCTTTTTCCCCCTCAGTTGTGTCAGCAATAAAAGAAGCTACAAGGCTGTGGGGTGTAACCTGCTCTCCTCCTGCAGTCCCCCCTCTGGGACCAGCGCTGCTCCCACCCAGCCACGCTGGGAACCCCTGTCAGGGAGCTCTTGGTGTGCTGAGAGACAATAAAGAGGCCATTCTGCTTTGTCTGCAGTCTGGAGCAAATCACAACTCCTCTCTCATTGCCCACACAAGATTTGTGAAGGTTATTAATAATCAAGTGCTTCAAAGGCAGAGGTCGGCAATTTTAATTAAGTATTTGAAGACTTTGTAAGCTCTGTTTCTAAAATGGAAATTTTAGCGCGGCAGCCTTGTCTGAACCCTCCAAGTGAAGAACAAACAGAAGTTGACAGGTGTGCTACCAAAACATCAAGGGAGTCCTTTACTGGTTACCACTGAACAGCAGAGTCCCCAGCCCTGCCATCCTGTAGGAAGTGGGGTCAGAGGCTGTTATTCCTTTCCAGTCCAAATAGATTGAAAACACAAGCAGAGCTGAATCCAAACCCCTGATCTGACTGAGCCAGGCCTCCAGTTTGTCTGGGATCAATCCTGTGGTCAGAGAGAGGAGAGTGTAGTGGCAAAGGACAGCTCCCTTGAGCCCAGGAAATATTTTATCTCTGCTGTTACACTTACTGCCATTTTGCAAAGCCTTCTTGGTTGGGTAATCCAGTTCTGGATGTGTTTGACTAATAACAATTCTCTTGTTAAAAACAAATCATGGTTTTAATTTAATAGGGTTAGTCATATAAAAGCGTGATTTTGTGTCAGCAGAGCCTTTCTTTCTGACAAACAGTGTAATTTATGACAATCTAGTTAGCAATAAATGACATTAATCTGACCACTCCACCATCCTGTTCCTGGGGAATAATGTTCCCTCTTAATCAATAGCTGGGTGAATGCTCCTTTGCATTCCTTATCAAATGACAGCCAGATGGTGCTGGTAAACTCATTCCAGCAGGATTTTAGAATTAGCTGGGTTTGTACTATTGGTAATCCTCTGCTGTCTGTGCCACCAGGACCTGCCCACCTGTTTCCAGTAAGCCTGGAGCTCTCAGCCCTAGGAAGCGGTCTAGCCAGGGGGTTACTCAGCCACAGGGCAGCCAAGAAGCATCCCAAGCAGTGAAGCCTTTTTTCTGCAGCAGCAAGAAGAAGGGAAAAGCAAATAAAAGCAGTATCTTGCAGAAATAGCCAGCTGGGACTGCCCAGCTCTGTATTTATTCCTCAACACCCTGGTCCCTTCTGAAGAAGTTTCAAAGTTTCTTAAGGCTGCAGGAGCTGTGTCCCTTAGGGCACAGTGACTGGGGCTGGCAGCTGCCATGCCATCACTTACTGACTCCTGGGCCATCAAAGTGTCTACGAGACCTTTTCCTTCATCATCCCTTTGTGGCACAGCAACAATAATTTTGTCTCCAACCTATTGATCCAAGATAGCATGTAATCCCTTCACACCAATAAAAGGAAAGCATATGGCAGCTCTAGGCTGGGAACCACTGGCTTTTGAAGTGAGGGGCAGTTAATCCCCACTTAACCAGGGGGGAACGGAGCCAGTCCTAAGCTCTGCTGGGGCTCAGAGGACGCATTAGATGCCTGAGCCAATTAACCTGTGTTCTGGGAGGAGGCTTCACACTCATCCTCCCCTGCAATAAGCAGCCCTGTGCAGTGCCCACAGGTACCTGGGGCACAGATACCACCCCTCTCTCTGCAGCACTGGGCTGAGATGGGGCAGCAGGGGTGAGGGGAAAGTTCAGCCCCTGCAAGCACCAGTTTCAGAATTACTGGCTGGAATTCCTCAGGCAGTGGTTTGGTAGGTCAGTCGTCTGGCCTGATAACCTGGGTGGGTTTTTTATACCCCTAAAGGCAGGACTTTGGCATCTGAAACAGGATCTGCTCAGAAACACTCTGGGTACTTTGAACAGAACACTTGGAGCTTTGGTCCCACACAGGCTGAGTATTTCCCCCCAGCACAGGCACAGGGTGGCAGCTGGGGTTGGATCATCTCACTGAGGTATCTTACTGCTGCCAGAGTGTGCAGGGAGCCCAAGCTCCTGTGAGTGGACTGCTGGATCTTCCCTGGATAAAAAGCTTGGTATCCACAAGGCAGCTGAATCCGCCCTAGGCCTGTCTTCATTTTTCTCACTTGCATATAGCACTGAGTGAAATGTAGGTCCAGTGTCTGAGGTTGCTAATTTGGGCAGGATTTGGGAGGTAAGTCCTATGTTATTTAAAACAACCCCCAAAAGAATCAGTTCAAGGGAATTTCCACACATCAAACACAAACTCGCCAAATAGACTTTAAAAATCAAAATAATATTGTTACGGTGGAGATGTCAGTGGAAGAATTGGAGTGGGTCAGGAGCCAGACTGGTGTCTGAACATGCTGTGAGAGCTGAGCAAAGGCTTCCATGTCTGTGTCTCCCAAACCTCTGTATGGTTTGCTGTCATGTGCAGCACAGGCTGGAAAATAGCACAGCCTTCACCTAAAAGGTATTTCTGTGCCTAGAGGAGTGGCTACTAATAATCCTTTCTTTTCTATCCTTTGAACAGTATTCAGGTTTTCAGCAAACAGCAGACAAGTGCTTTGTGTGTGGACACCTCATAATGGAAATGGTAAGAGACCTAAATTCCTGACAGGGGGTAGCTCACTGTTCCTGTACTTTGGGGAGTGCACTGTGACACTTTGTGCTTTTTCCCTACCCAGGCTGGCATGGTGCCTTTGCTGCTGTCAGTGCAATTCTTGAAACAGTAAATGAAAATGCCTTCATGCTCTATTACTGTTAAATACAAGAAGTTTGGCTTCTTTGCAACCTGAGATCATGGGAGGCTGTTGTCAGTTACAAAAAAAAAATGGAATTTTAATACTAAAGGGGGAAAATACAGCACAGCTTCGTGTGAGAACATGGCAAAGGAAGGCAGTTTGTGCTCTGTAAGGCTGTGGGTAACAGGTGGGTGGAGTCTGGGCTAGAGTGGAGAAGGACATTATCAATATTCCTGAGGTTTGTCTCCCACTCTTTGACTTGCTTTATTTACCCTCTGCTGCCTGCTCCACATCATTTAAAATGCACTGTTGCCACTGGGATTTGTAGGGAGCCAGGAGTCAGGGTTACTTTCGTAATAAAAAAAAAAATCAGAGGGCTGCAGGTTGGGCCAGATAGTGCTGGCATCACTTCAGTGGGTGAAACGAGGAAGAGTTTAGCCTGCTCTTCCTAAGCAGAAGTTCCCAGACAAAATGAAGTGGCTTGCACAGCACAGTGCAGATCCTGTACATATCTATTTTCCCCTTGCTTTCACGTGTGCATGAACCTCGGTGTGCCCAAGAGCAGTAACTGCAGCGCTGCACACACGGAGGTTCAGTAGGAGCTGGAACGGAGACCTCACTAATGAGGATTCTGGCTCATATCCTGGCACCACTGGTTGGACAAGGATATTGTTCGTTTTAGCCCAAGAGCAAATTTCTGGGGTTGTGTCATGCTGGGAGGGGGAGGGGGATCCTGACTCGCAGACTTTGAGCTGGCCCTTAATTGCAGAATCCCAGGCAAGAGTCCACAATGTCTCGTTGGTGCAGCTCAGTAGCTGGAAGCTTGGCAGGTGCTTGTCTGCCTTTCTCCCATCAGTGAGTGTGCTCTGGCAAAAGGAAACAGCTCTGGGAGCTCCAGGAATTAAACAGTGTTCTTGGCTAATTCCTGCGGGTTCCTCCCCGGGAACGTGGCCCAGCCGTGCCCCTGAGCCAGCCCAGGGCAGAGCTGGGGCTGGGCTGGGCTGGGCTCAGGGCAGAGCTGGGGCTGGGCTGGGCTGGGCTCAGGGCAGAGCTGGGCTGGGCTGGGCTCAGGGCAGAGCTGGGGCTGGGCTGGGCTCAGGGCAGCTGGGTGAGCACTGGGCAGTGCCCCCTGTGCTGCACAGCCTCCACAGCAGCACAGCACAGGTATGAGCTGTTTCTGGCCAGGTCAAAGAGAGCCTGATGTCACTCCCTGAACACAAAGCTACAGGGCTTCATTAGAGAGGAAACAAAGGTTAAATTAAATTGGCTTTTTTTCCTATGTGCCACTGCTTATTTCCTGTTGATTTGATCTTCATTCATAAAATCATCTACAGGGCTGTGGAGATTTTTCATTTTGAGCTTACTAATCTCTCCAAGCTGAGCACTGCTGTTAGCAGATGCTTTTGGAAATTACCTTCCAAAGGCATTTTTTACACCTGAAGTGAATGGAGTTGGTCCTATAACCTGTTAGGGGCTGCCTGAAGATGATACTGTGTCTCACTCTTTCCAGGCGCTTGTTTGTGGGCTTGGAGCATCCTCCTTGATGCCCCAGTGCCACACTGGGTGTTCCATACCAGGATGCCAGGAGGGAGGGGATCCATCTGAAGTACCTCTAAAATGCAGTAGGGAAGGGCAGCATGGGAAAAGCCTGAGCAGGTGGATGAATCAGTATCCAAACATGAATACACATGGAATTTTATCAGAAACCTGTGGCCCTCTATGACTGCGTGATAACCAGTCAGTAACTATGGTAGATTTGAATCTTTAATTAGTAAAGGGACACCTCTCTAATTGCTTGTTTTGATATTTTACTTTTTGAGATTGAGCAATGACCAGTTTGGATTCTGTCTGTCACAGCCTGTTGAGTTCTGTGAAGTGACTCTGTGTGCCATAATTTGTGTTTGGGATTTTCCAAGAAGTGGTCTGTGGAGCCGGGTCTAATTTCCAATGACAGTCCTGGCCCTGCAGAGCTGAAGCTGATGGGCATTAGCCTGATTTTCAGCTCTCTCTCTTCACTGGGAGAGTACTGAAACCTACTGGAATAAGCAAGTTTGATTGTTTTAAGAGGCCCCTTGCTGACAGATCTGCAGAGTGATAATTTCATCCTGAAGTGCTTTTCTCACTGTCCTTATTAGGAATGAGTGGGACACAGCAGCATATGGGGGGGTGGAAATCTCATGTAATCTCCTGCATCCACTCATTTTGTTGTTTGTTTCCTAAGATCTTACAGGCCCTGGGGAAGTCCTACCATCCCGGCTGCTTCCGCTGCGTGGTGTGTAACGAGTGTTTGGACGGAGTGCCCTTCACTGTGGACGTGGAGAACAATATTTACTGTGTCAAAGACTACCACACGTAAGTCCACACATGCACTGCATGCTTGGAAAGTTAGAGTAGGTCAGTTATTGAGATATATACTCCCATTTGCTCAGATGTCCCTCAACTGCTGCTTTCATGTGTTGCATTTGTAAAGTATTTTAAAGTTTATTAAAGGGCACGTCCTGGGCCCAGTGAGGCTGAAAATCAGGTTGTGTCAGAGGATGCTTTTCTTGGGGGCTGTTGTTTCAGGACTTCCAATACTAATTTTATCAGGCCAGTTCTGCAAGTGGTGGAAGATCCTGCTGGCTGTTTCTAAGAGTTGAGCTTCTGATAGTGCATGACATGAGTGTAAGCTGGGTTAACCAAGACTGGACAGTGGACATGTAATTAGCAGTCAGTGTTAGAATGATTTTAGCCTTTCCAGACAAAAGGTATTGAGGTTTAAGGGATTGCTTTTGGACTTCTTTCTGATCCTGCTCAAAGGCAGGATGTTCTTAGCTCCAGTCTACCGAAAGCTCAGCTTATGCAGCAAGAGTAAATCACTGTGAATCGACCCTGTTGGTCGGGGGTGACTGACCCTTGGGGCTGACTGTGCTCCAGGGACACCCAGACTGTTGGTCCAGTGACTGTCATAAAATGAGGCTGTGGGCCAGCAGCCCAGCTGGTGTATTTCGTGAGTACATCCCAGCCATGAGCAACCCCTCTCCTATTTAGCAGGTTATGGCTTTCCGATGGCAGATTGTGACAGTCCCCAAGTCAAGAGCTGCTTTGGAGGCAGTGCATCAAGTCTCTGGAAGAACTAGAATGGCTTTATAAGTAAAGGAAGGAAAGAGAAAGGGCAGGTGCAGGAAGAGGGCTGGATTCATTGTGCCTGGAGGTCAGGAAGACCTAAGCAATAAAGCTGGGGCAGATCAGCCTCTCCCAGATCTCATTTTTGCTGAATACCATCAAACAATTAGAGATGTTTCAAATCCTGGGGATCTCCATTTTGCTAAAACAAGGAATGATTAGAATAGCTCCCTTGGTTCTACTTTTTGAAGAAGCTTTCAATGTGATTTGAACACTCTCTTTTTGCACCCTAGGGTTTTTGCACCAAAATGTGCTTCCTGTAACCAGCCAATCCTCCCAGCACAGGTACGTGTTAACACGCACTGGGTCCCTACAGAAAGCAGCTGTTGGCACAGGAACACTTTCTAAAAACACACCAGATGCCTTTCCTGCATCTTCCACAAACTATACTACGTTAGATACTGCATTAAACACAGTTCAGCAGTAAAGTCACTCCAAAACCTTCCCCAGAGGTTGCAGTAGTCACACTACTTATGCAGCATAGGACTTGGTATCTTTAGGGTGCTTTCCAGGTAGGGCTGGAGCCTCTCACATGCCCACCTCCAGCACTCTGCGTGTTACCCTCATTTGTCAGTCGTGTTTCTCTTCCTTGGCCAGGTCTCACATATCTAAAAACCTCATAAAGGCTGGGTCAGCACTGCCTGTTGTGCTGGTGGGTTGTGAGGAGAAAACTCCTATGTAAAGGTCCCTGAATTTGGATCTTACAAAATAACTTTTTTTCTTTTAAAGAAAGAAAGAGAAGGGGGGCGGAAAGGCAGTTCTCCTGCTGACTCACCTGATGACTAGCAGGAGACGCTCCATGTTCTTTCCCAGGGAGGTTTCCTAGGTTAGTTCAAGTCTAGCAGTGCAGGTACTGACTTGCCCAGCGCTTCTCTCAGACACAGTCCACGTCACATCTGCTGCTCTAACCACACCTGCAACTGGAAACAAGGCAAGGCAACACATTTAATGAGCTCTGACTTCAGGGGCTTCAGAGTGGATCAGGAAGAGAGCCTGGGAGGTTACTAGAAGGGAATGGGTTACTCTGCAGGGCCTGGGGCTCAGCCAGGAATTACACAGCTCCCCTGCACCCACCCTCACGCTGAGGTTTTGGCCTGTGCAGGTAATTAATTACCTGCCAGACTGGTACATCAGTCCCTGTGGGGTGCACACAGTGACACGTGCATGTGCAAAAGAACTGTGCAGCAGAGGGTTTGAGGGGAGTACAAGTCCTGGAAAACACACCAGCATGCCTACTAGGAACAGTTACCCAATCACCAGGTTTGTGACCGGTCACTCGTTCAGATCCTGGGTGCCCTTGGAAAGTTATTGCATTTCAAAACTAATTTGTCCCTTGAGGATGAAGTTTTGGCTACGCTTCTCAAATGACTTCTCTAGCTTGGATGTGTCAGAGACCCACAGTGCTGCTGAACAGCCAAACCAGGGGGGCAGGGCCGTGCCCCAGGGGATGGGACCCTGAGGGGCTGCAGAGCTCTGCTGTGCGGGGGCAGAGGGGATCCCCCATGGAAACAGCTCTCCAAAGAGCCAGGTCACTGAGTGACCACTGAGAAACGCTTTGTGGGCACCTCTCTCACTTTGTGCTTCCCACCAGGGCTCCGAGGAGACCATCCGGGTGGTGTCGATGGACAAGGACTACCACGTGGAGTGCTACCACTGCGAGGTGAGCCGGGCCCTGCGGCCCCGCACAGCGGCTCTGGGCTCTGCCCCGCACAGCGGCTCTGGGCTCTGCCCCGCACAGCGGCTCTGGGCTCTGTCTGCCCCGCACAGCGGCTCTGGGTGGGTTCTGCCCCACAGCAGGGCTGTACCTGCACACCCAGGCAGGGCCCTGCCCCACAGCCCCTGCAGGAGGCAAGGGAGCAGGGCTGGTAGGGGCTTGGACTGGGTTTTTAACCAATGTAATAACTTCAGAGATGGGTTTGATTGGTTGGGTTGAGTTTTCTCAATACTTCCAGATGGGGAGAGAACAAAGAGTAGATGGCAGTTGTCTCTTTCCTCATGTCTGGATACAGGCTGTAGGGCTCTGATCTGAGGAGACTTGAATTCATGTGGCCTGTGCAGGGAAGAACCCTGACTGGAAGGCTTTTTGGGGGATCTGATTTTTCCCTTCTGAATTCTTTACTGGAAAAGAGATAAGGATACCACTGACTCTCTGTCACTTTTTTGGGAGTGGTTTCTTATTATGCAGAACATTTAAACACGTGTTGTGGCAGATCAGTTTGTGGAATCAGTGCTCTTGCTTTGGAGAGGAGAGCTGAGTTCATCATAAGCTCTGCATCCAGGAACATGAGGAGGGAACAAACTAAGTTGGGATCAACCAAAAACTTCCCTTTTGCTATAGGTCCGGTGCTCTGAATAACAGATGACTATCCACACAGAGCCTGGCTTGTAGCACCAGAGGCAGCAGTGCAGCAATGCTGTCTTCACACACTGTTGTGCAAAAAGGTTTTACAAAGAGCCTTCTGATTGAGGGAGAAATAACGAAAGTCAGGACATCCTGAAATGTTATGTCCCTAAATGTAAGGAAGATCCCATGCACTCAGCTGTCTCCTTCCAACAGAGACACCTGATGCTCCATCCTTTTCCATTAATTTTTCAGGAGAAATGGGCACAGGAAATAGCAGTATTTTGGAGAGCTGTACTTCCCTCCTCCTTCTTCCCCCATCTGCTGCTTTGTGCAGGCTTCACCTCAGATGACAGCTCCCTCCCCTTCGCTCTCAGGCTATTGGCTTTATGCTAGAATGTCCCACTGGGGGTTTATTTTCAGTTCTGTTTCATTATTCATTTCCCCATTCTCCTTCCCATTTGAGGCAAATCAAGCTGCCTCCACATCTGCCCAGAGAGGCAGAGTGTGTTTCTGTGCAGTGATCAGGAGCTGGCCCTGTGTCAGCAGGGTAGGTCACTGCCTCATGGCCTCAGATCCTGCTGCCAGACTGCACAGCTGGCCCCAGATGCTGCTGGACAACTTAGTGCCAGTATTTCGAGGAATGCTGCAGTGACTTCTGTCATCCTCACCTGGTGGCCTCAAGGTCAGTGGTCAGGTTGGAAATTTTGCTGCTGTTCTGCATCGTCTCATTTGTGTTGCAACCACTTCCACATCAACAGCCCCCCAGTGTGGAACTGGAACCCACCGACAAGGTCTCTCCTTGCACAGAGGGAATTCCATTTTGGAAAGGCAAAATGATATCAACACTTGGCACATCTGTAGGGTGTCTCAAATTGGTAAATTCTAATTTTAGATCTTACATAAATGGCTATAAAATTATTACATAATATGTAGCAACACACAGAAAACTACCTTGGCAGAAATTTTGATTTTGGCCTCACTAAACTAACACTCCAGTTTTAAAGCTCATTTTAAAACTAATTTTCAGCCTTATTCCAGTACTGTAAAATTTGAGGATTTAAACTTGAGCTGTGAAAGGTGAAAAATCATACTTTGTGTCCAATTAACAGCTTTTCATTCACTTTCAGTCTAAAATAACCTATATGCCCAATTTTTTCCTTTTTTCCCCCTTTCTGTTAAAGGGCATAGATACATACTAAGAATCTCTGGTTTCTCAGGACTGGTCACAGTAACAATTTTTAAGTATTTGACATATTTGAAACATTGAATCTGAGCACCAAATTTCCATGATTTTCAAATACCCTCAAGATTATAATGATGGCAGCTGAAAATCAGGATTGTTTCCATTGCAGGCTACAGAACAGTCAGCAGGCAGGATTACTGGGAGCTGCTTTTCTGTTTATCTCTGTTCCTGTTCTGTGTTCACCCCTATTGTCCCTACAGTTATGTGCCAGGCCCAGAGGTACCAGCATCTCCAGTAAAGTTGGATAATTGGCCTTGAAGTCTTTCATTTTTTTTTAATTCAAATTTAATTCCAAATTGGAGAAAGTGTAGTGCTGCTTCAGACATGTCCCTTTTCCCCACTCCTCTCTTTCTCTGCTTGTGCTCTCCCTGCTCTTGTGTTGCAGAATCATCTCTTTCTCTGTTCTAACCCCTCCCAGGCTGATTTTGTCAGGGTCAGTTCTTGCCCTGCTTTTTGGCTGATTTGCATCAATATTTCTCAGCTGAAGGAGAGAGCAGAATGAGAACAGTGGTGTGAGAAAGGCTGGGTGCTACTCCAGGCTGCCCTGTTTGATTTCAGTGATGTCTGGCTGAGATTGTCAGGGTCCAGCCAGCACAGCCTGGCTGGCTTTGGAGGCTGTGCAGGACAGGGTCTGTGAGGGGCCTTGCCTGACCTGCTCCCTCACCTGGGGTGTCTTGTCTCTTCCAGGACTGTGGCCTGCAGCTCAATGATGAGGAAGGCCATCGCTGTTACCCCTTGGAGGGCCACCTGCTCTGCCACAGCTGTCACATCAGGCGCCTTAACATCAAACTGCCATCACATCCACCTCCCAGCTACCCCATGCACGTCACAGAACTCTGAGAGACATTGCCAGGGTCAACTGAAAGAGAAGACAAGTACCTAAAAGTGACTTTCATGTTCCTTTAAAGATGAGATTCCAGTAATAACCACCTAAACCAGCTATTTATTTTTTGAATCAGAGGTGAAGGGTCCTTTTCTGATCTTGTACATATGCATTCTTTTATCTAGACATTTTTCACTGAGACACCATCTACTTGAACAAATACTTCACCACTAAACTGTAACTGTAAATGGCAGCATTTCTAAAACAATGGTACAAAGGGCTGTTCTGCACTCCCTACTCCCTCCCTTCAGTGATTTCACCACAGTGAGGAGTGTAGAATTACTTTCCAAAAGTTAGCACCTTATCATATTGCAGCAGGCATGATAAGATAAATGCTAGCATTTTAGCTAGTTTTGGTGAATTCTGGTCTTAGAGAACACTTGGATTCTCAGCAGTAGTGGGGAGGAGGCAGGCGGGTGTTTGTAGCCAGGACAGGTTTCAGCACAGTTAAGAAACAGCATCCTGTGAGGCCAGTTCTCCATCCTACAAGATTCTACAATAACCCAAAGACTAATTATTGGGCTTGTTCAAGAAATACAGCAAGCACTTCATGTAAAACCCACGTTGGAGAGGATTATCTCCAAAAGGTTGGCACGTGTAGGGTTAGCAGTTGCAGGGTGGTACAGCCCCTGGAATTGCTGCCTGGGTACAAGGTAGCCTTGGTTTCAAAACTCACTCAGATCAACTGGACCATTTGGCACTTACTAAAGAATTCATCTGTCAAACCTGTTTGTTGTTTAATAGGGTTAGCTGCCCCTTTCTATGCAAAAGTACATTTGTCTTTATACTGCTTGTTTTATACAAGACTTCATCTGTTACCAACTGCTTTCTGATTGTATGTTGAGACATAATTAAAGAAAGAGAGGGACAGTGGTTTTGTATTACCTTTTCAGCTTTGTGTTCTTTTCTGGATTACTTTTGAACTGATTAGGGGGATTGTCTTCATTGGAAAACAAAGTACAGTTTAACAGAAACAAGAGTTTAGAGAGTCAGATCATTGAAACATTGGTATTTTCCAAGTATTAGCTGTACATAGAATGTACACACTTCCATGTTTTGCATAAGCTTTTACAGTACCCTCAGAGCTGTGGGGGGAAATATATGTCTTCCATATAGGAAGTTAGATGAATCTTTTTTTATGGTTTGTTTTCTACCATGTGCTGATGATTTACATGCAAATCACACATCTGTATGTCTAAAAAATTCCTTGCATTCTCATGAGAATTGATCCAGCCTCCCCGAAGTTGCCATTTATCACTGCTGTCTTTAACTGTGTTCAAAATTGCAACAAAATAAAATTCTTCTGCTCCAGAGGAAGTGGAAATTCCAGAGCAGATTCTCTGCCTGTGGAAATGGGCACACTTCCCTGCCAGTTCTCCCCACTCCGAACCGGAGCGGTGTGTTCGGAAATGAGCCCGTGTTCAACTCACCGTGCGGGCTGAGGAGATGACTTATTTGGCAACACCATTGCAGTTAATTTCTTATGCTCCATTGACTTTTTGAAAGCCATTTGTGGTGCTCTTGAAAAAGCACAAAGAGCATCCAATGGACACTAATTCCTAAGTGGAATAATTAACTCCCTTAACAGAACTTTTTGATGGTCTGGAATTTTCTTATGGGGGGAGGGGGGAGCAGGAAAAATTCCTGAGAACTATTTTTTGTCTGTAAGTAAGGAAAAAAAAGGTACACTTCCTGAACTTTTGCCAGCCTTCCATTGGCCTAGATTAACCTGTCCTCCTGAATGCTCCTGGGCAAGTCAGATGTTCCTTTAAAAAGTTATTTTCTAGTTAATATATATCAGTTCATAATTAACATCTTTAATGTGAGCACCAGGCTTTGGAGGAATTGCAGTGCAATCAGTGCCCCATTTCTACACTGAGGCCCAAGAGGCCTGGTCTGCAAACCAGAAGCCAGTGGGTGCACGTGCATTTTGCATTTGCAAACACTCCCTCTGTGTCCATAGTCAGCAGCCCAGCCTCAGGAGGAGTGGAATGAGGTGTGCCAGCAACTGCTAGAAAACAGGAAAAAATTGGTTTGCACTGGGTAGTATGACTAGGTGAGTTCCTTAAGGTTATTACAAACAGGGAAGATACCAGAGCTTCAGGATAAGCTTTTAGCATCAGCTGCAAGGCTTTTTCCCTTGAAGGACCTCATTTAGCCTGGAGGCATTTTCACTTGCTTGTCTTTACAGTGTCTACTGAGGAACCCAAAATAAGCAAAGAATCATGGAAATGCAGAGAGAAGGTTTGTGTCTGTTCCTGGGAGCAAATCATCCCATAACAGTACTTGCTGGACTGGAAAAGTGCTTTTCTCTACCAGGAGAGAAGCAAACCCCCCAAGCTGACATGGCCAGAGCTGGAGGTGACTGACCCCAGCACTCGGACCCGTCCTCTGCCAGGATCTTGCCGAGCACTTCACCTGCTTCAGGGGCAAGTTTCAGTTTCCAAAATAACTTTCCAAGGGACAGCAAACTCGACCATGTACACACCAGACCTTTTTTTTTTTCTTGAAAATCATCATCCTGTAGAACAGAATAATTGTATTTCCCATGTTGATCTGTGAGCCTCTTGTCATTCTCCACAGCTCTGATCTGTTAAGTATCATCATGGTACAAACACCAAAAGGTAATATTTCAGTACAGAATAAGCAATTTGTTTAAAATCAGAAAGCAGCAGTTGTTGTTCCAGTATTTTCTATAGACAGATGCATTCCATTACTGTATTATGAAGTACAGCTTTGCTTTTCCAGCATTTACTATAAAAGCTGGAGTTTGAGTGAAATCTGCCAGTTTGGGTTTTTGGTTTGAATTTTTTTTTTCCCCAAATCAAAGAGAAAAATAAAATCAAACCTAAAATAACTATGTGCCAGTGGCAGTTTCTGCACATTTTGCCTCCTGCCTGGGAATTATGTAGATGAGAAAGCCTCTTGTAGTGATTTTCTTACAGAGTCTTCTTACCTTCAATCAGTTCAACACAGATGTAAAACTCCCTGAGTTCATTTCATGATGTGATTGTTCCTCAGAAGCCTTTGCTGTACTTTCAGAATGTTTCCATAAAGTTAAAACAATAACAACCTGTTCTCATTTGCATCAGGACTACACCTTTTCCCCTTGGGAGGGAATCTTCCCCAGCCCCTGCAGCCCAGGGCTGTTGTGGGGATGCAGAGCCCCGTCCAGGGGAGGAGTGTGCCAAAGAAAGGACCAAAATACTCATTTGAAAATAAAACAAAAGAATGCACTCAGATAACTGACCTAAGGAGAGGGTTGGTTTGGGTTTCTTCCCTTTTACTTGTGTGCACGTGTGTATATATTTTGTAAGATGGAGCTTCGAAAGGAAAACATGGTTAGAGGAGCTCTTTAAGACCAGAAATTCCAGAGTAGTAAAGTAAACCAAAGCTCTAAAGGAGACAAAAGCTGCTTTCTTGTGTTTCAAGAAAAGTTTAAAAGTTTGTGATTCATCCTGTAACTAATGCCGTAACTAGAGTATATAATTTGACTTAAATTAAGTTTTCATTTGAGAAATATTTTCATTTTCTTTAAAAGAATATAGTTTTCTTCCAAGAACTTGGACCAACGTTGATTTTTATTTTGTAGGAAATATATAAATTCCCAGTTTGTATATCATGTAACTAGTTTACATGCTGAAAATATACATTAGTTTAACTATTTTTGTATATATATATCCTTGTAAAACCTTTCAATGTGCT
The DNA here is from genome assembly GCA_035583135.1 of Lophotriccus pileatus. Lineage (NCBI taxonomy): Eukaryota > Metazoa > Chordata > Aves > Passeriformes > Tyrannidae > Lophotriccus > Lophotriccus pileatus. Next base: position 1,689,596 of record JAWWES010000021.1, read on the forward strand.
TCTGTCTTTTAGTCTTTAGAATTACTTGTGGTTTTGTGTTTCAGTGTTTGATTCCCTTGATTGTTGAAGAAAAAAATTGGGAAATGTAGATTTATTTATCTAAAGAAGAAGCTACTTGCTATCATCTTAAGTTATTTAATATTGAAGTCAGAAGTTTCATTTAACCTTAGATGCTATAATCTGCTTTTTTTCAATAAAGACATTTTGTAGTTATCTTTGGTTTTGTAGTTTGTCGTGTGTAAGAATTTTATTTTTTTAAATCTAGGTGGGCACTGAACAATTTTCAGGAGAGCCTGGTATTGCCCACAGAAATGCCTGACTGATATTAATTGATTGCAGCTGCATTCATGAACGATGTTGGTCCTCCAGTGCAAGTGTTACTAATTAAGGTCTAAAACAAGCCCACAGCTAACGTTATGCAGCTGCACTTAGAAAGGAATTTAGCCACTCTGGCAAGTTTTAATTAAGCTTTAACCAGTCTGGCTAGTTCACATATAGGACAGTCAGTAGTGAGGGACATTTGCTTTCCAGGACTGCCATTATTTTTTGGAGTGTTCAGAAGAGAGTTGCCTGGGCTGTGAACTCACACAGCTTTAAGCACTTGGACCTTGGACCGGGGAATTTTCTCCATATTCTTGCTAAGTCACAGGAATTCAGAAACTGGAGCCAGAGCTCTGATAGGATCAAAGAGATGCATTTTTATGTATTTTACCTTTCTGAAGCTTTTTGCCCCTTCCTTCTCTCCAGCTGCATGGCACAGATGGAGCTCGGTCACGGTTACCTTCCTCACCACTGGTCCTGTTGGGCAGAACCTGCATCACTTCTGGTATCTTGTCTCCAGCTGTGGCCTGGGGAAAGAGGAGAAGAACCAGTTTCTTCCTTGTTTCCTCATATTCAGTGGCTTTCCATTCAGCTGGTCAGTCTGCTCTGCCTGTGAATGTTCTTCCCTCCAGTGACTCACACAAGTCAAATATTCACAAGCTGCTATTCCGGTGTGCTGCCACCCTGCCATCAGAGAGGCCTCCCCAGCTCTGCCACCCTGGCTTGGCACAGCCCAGATGACTTCACAGCTGGAAATAAAACTTACTGGAGGTTTTCTCACAACAGCTACTTTGGCAGATTTTTCTTTTGCACAGTCAGAATGGAAAGAGTTACAAATGCCACAATTGTTTTAGGGACACACGGTCTGCACTTCGGCGCTTTGAAACAGATGTACCACACTTCTGTAGGGCCCTCACATCCAGGCTATTTTTTCATTATTTTGAAAAATTCATTCAAAATGAGCAATTCATGCCCTCCTTGAAGGAAAAAAAAAAAAAAAAAGAAGGCACAAAGACTGGCCAACTCAAAGCATTTTAACTGGGCCTTAGCACATGGTTGACACAAATGCACTCAATAAAAACCTAGGACGTCTTAATGCAGCAAGAATTTATACCAACTCATAATCAGCCTGAGACTGAAAAGAACTTAAAATATATGTAGTGCCCCTTGTGGGCCTCCATGCAGGAAATCCATGGTGGAAAATGAGCATCCTTTCATGGCAGGAAGGGGGTGAGTCAGGCCCGTGCTGTGCTGGGATCCCTGGCGTGGCAGCCAAGCCACAGCCCGGGTGTAACGAAGCTGTTGCGCAACACGTGGTTGCTAAATCTGGCACGTAGATTTTTTTGGGAGGGCTTTGCCAGCCCTGCTCTTCCACCTTACCAGCCATGCCCAGGGCTGCACCCCTCACCTTGCAGCTATTGATTGCTACAGGGATTCAGGTGATCCCAGGGCTGACCAAGAGACATTTGGCCAGTTATGGAAACCATAAGGAGTACATGAACTAGGCTGGTGAGGTGTCTTCAGCTCAAACCCCTGTTACTCAGCTTTTAGTCTGAGTAACATCAACACACACACACACACACTCTCAAAGCAAAATACATGTGTGTATATAAAAATCATGAATTGTTTATGTTGGCAAAAACCTCTGAGAGCATCAAGTCCAACCATTAATCCAGCACTGCCATGTCCCCCTGAATGCCACATCTACACAGCTTTTAAAGGCCTCCAGGAATGATGACTTCAACACTGCCCAGGGCAGCCTGTGCCAGGGCTGGACAACCCTTTCCATGAAGGTGTTTTTCCCAGTATCCAACCTGAGCCTCCCCTGGCACAGCCTGAGGCCGTTCCCTCTCCTGTCCCTGTTCCCTGGAGCAGAGCCTGACCCCCCCGCCCCAGCTCCCCCCTCCT
>JAWWES010000021.1:1691924-1761247 GCA_035583135.1 Lophotriccus pileatus
GAGTTGCAGAGCCAGAAGGTCCCCCCTGAGCCTCCTTTTCTCCAGGCTGAGTCCCCCCAGCTCCCTCAGCTGCTCCTGCTGCTCCAGCCCCTTCCTAGCTCCGTTCCCTTCCCTGGACATGCTCCAGCCCCTCCGTGTCTTTCCTGCAGTGAGGGCCCAAACTGACCACAGGACTCAAGATGCAGCCTCAGCAGTGCCAGCACAGGGGGACAATCACTGCCCTGGTCCTGCTGCCTCAGCGTGGCTGGTACAGGGCTGGTGCCATTGCCCTTCTTGCCCAGCTGGGCTCATGTTCAGCAGCTGTCAAACAGCACTCCCAGTCCATTCCTACTGAGCAGCTCTCCAGCCCCTCTGCCCCAGCCTAGAGCCTGCAGGGGTTGGTGTGACCCCAGGGCAGGACTCAGCACTACACCTTGTTGTCCCTCAGACTGTTACCCTCAGCCCATGGATCCAGTGTGCCCACATCCCCCTGCAGAGCTTCCTGTCCTCCAGCAGATCAACACTCCCACCCAACCTGATGTCATCACTGAATTTAGCTGAATTTGCTAAAACGAGGATCCCAGCTGGTGCTACAACCTCATGCTTGGGGCAACTTACAGATAGGAAACTTTGAAGGGGGAACTACTAAGCAAGGTCTAGAAATAATGAGAAGAGCTTGGCACTGAGTAGGAGATACCAGTCTTCACCGGCTGTCGAAGCTGGACATGAAAATGTCACCCTCGAAACAGAGGGCATTGGGTTCTGGAATACACTGCAGGTCACCCCTCAGTCACCACCACTGGGCTTATGAGCAGCTGAATTATGTTCTTTAGAAGCTGTGGAGTTAACCACATTTTTTTAGTAAAACTCAGAAGACAAAGAAATATTTTCTTCCTGTTCAAAATTCATTTGAGATCCTATCCTAGTGCTCAATACAATTCCCACCATCTCTTAACACTGAGCAATCCCAAGTTCCCACGTTGTTTAAAACACGTACTAAGAACTAGCTCATTTTGCACTACCTGCACTGTCCCTGTGCTGTTGGTTTCTGTCCCAACAGAAGACAACATACAGCATGAGAGAGTACAAACCACTGTGCTCACACAAAAAGCCTAGGAGAAGTACAGACTGACAACTGCACAAAAAGTAAGAAGCCATGAGGAGATCTGATAGTGAATTGATTAAAAAAAGTATCTATCCAGCAACACATTTAAGAGAAAATTCTTAAAGGTTTGCATCATGGCTGAAAAAAAAAATCCTCCCTCCCCTATTTGTATGACATGTCTGGGAAGTCATCACCTCCAAGAACAAGGGCTGCATTGGTTAGTTACAGTAACTCAAGTGGTTAAGCGGGCTATCCAAAAAAAACATGTTCATTAAAAATTTGGCACATTTAAGCTATTGCAGGAATGTTAAAGCCAAGTGATCAGTTAATTACTCGCTGCTCTGGTGAGGCAAATGAAAGGCAGAGACGCCCCTCGGTGCTCCCAGCGCGGAGGGAACGGTGCCATGAGCTCCCAGCCCGTGTGAACGGGCCTGGCACTGTGAGAGCAGGGAGCTGTGCTGGCCCTGCCCCAGGGACACAGGACAGGCAAGACAGTCACTGTGCCAAAGCTGTGTCTTTTAGCACCTCAGCTGAAAGCTTGGTAAGTCAAGTGCCCTGAGCTTGGCAGGGGGGAAATAAAGCAGTGATAAATTCTGCTTGGTTAAGGTCACAGTGTGGCTCTGGTCTCACCTAAGTGTCTTCACCTAAAGTTTTTGAAGCTCACACACTTTGTGTAACGATGGATACAGCAACAGAGTAGGGAAGAAAATTAAAATGGTATGTGTGGCAATGGTGCAGTGCCAGGGAGGGCAACAAGGCTTATCTTCAGCACCTGCAAGCCACATGTTTAACTGCACTCACCTCCAACAGTGGACATGGCTCCCAAAAATACTCTTCCACAGAGCTTCTTTGATGAGGCAAAAAGAGCCCCCATTGTCCTGCAGCAGGCACTGCTGACTGTCTTCCAAGAGGATGGTGATGGCCCTCCTCCACATCTGGCTGTGCCTGGGCTCACCTGGGAGTTGATCCTTTTTCTCACTTCTTCCTACATCAGAAAAGAACAGAAAAAAAAGCATCACAGCTTTCTGCACCATTTACTTTTCCAGTCCTTATCAGGGCATTTCCCAGCAAGGGAGCAGAGGAAGATGGCACAGGACTGGGGACCCTCGACACAGGCCCCTTGCCAGTGGTCACTGTCACACATGAACCCTTTGGGCAAAATGGCAAGTCTTGGTCCAAACAACATTACAGCCCCTTTAGACACATTGTACTGCTTCTAGTGATGACTTCATAACTTGGAATAGTTAATTTGCTACCTGCATTCCATAAAAGCTATAACTGCAGTTTTTTTGGCTCATTGTTCTCTTATCACCCTAATATACCTCAGTTAATGGTAAAAGTGAGACATGCATTGTAGTAAGATCTGCCTTTACATGACTGTAAACATTATTTCATTCTCTATTTAAGAGAAAATACTTGCAAAGATGTCTCTAAGGAACAGTCCATGAGTGCCTCTGAAATAGAGTAGAAGTCCTTAAAAATTCTGCAGTTGCATCTTTCAAACAGAATCAGAAAAGAAGGAAGATGGAGCAAAACTAAAGTTTTCTTTAAATGTTTCTTATTTTATTCTACAACATACAGGAGAAAGCCTGCTATACCAAAGGCTCTGGCAGCTGCTAGACAATGCTTTGATAAAACATACTGGATTTCATGGTGTAATTTAATTGATTTTTTTTTTTGCATCAATTGTAATATCATCAAACATGAAATCTTTTCATTTGCTGCTGAGCCAAAGGATAGTATGAAGTTGGGCACCTACTGCTCTGCTGTCAGTAATTTCCATATCACCTTTCCCAAAGGCTTTATTGGCACACCTAAGGATCTCTTGCAGCAGGAACATGCTTGCAGGCTTAGCAGGCACAGTCAGGGAGCACAAAGGAGGAGGTACCAAAGGCTGCTGTTTTCCTTGAGCTGGATCTTTAATTGCAGTTTTGTTTCTAAACGTGCAGCCCAAAGAAAGCAGCAGTAGAGAGGATGCTGCAGAGGCTCAGCAGAGCTTCCATATGAAACAGGCCTGTGTGACGTGCCAGCTGCCAGCCCTGTGTGCAGAGAACAGCAAAGCTCTTGCTGTGGTGCACGAGCAGTCTCTGGGTGCTTCATCCAAAATCTTGGTGGTTTTACTATCACCACATGTTGTCCTTTGTATCTGCTCATGGAGGGGGCAAAGCTTTGTCTTTACAGCACCTCCCACCTCAAAAAAGCCCCAATCCCACATGTATGAACTTACTGTCAATACTATAGTCAATACATACAACTAATAAATCCACATGTAGAGGTGTAAGTGGCCTAAAGGGCTGTTGTGTGCAAAGTTCTCCTTTTAGAGTGAAGCAGGTCACATGAAATTCACTGACATAGGGTTACAGAGCATTTCATGTTTCCCAATATTACTCCTCGGAGGCAGGTACCACTTGCATGTACATAAGCACATTCCCTCTCACCATATGACACTAGCTGAACTAAAATAAAGGTGGACAAAGGGTGGGACAGGCAGAGGTGACCCAGCCAGTGCCTGGTTTGAAGAGCAGATGGTCATTGCACAGCCTCCTGCATGGTGCCAAGGGTACTGACTTTGAAGGAGATGGGAATGTCGCCAGAGGGCCTTTTCCAGCAGAAATATCAGTTACTTCAAATCAGGTACCTGTGAGGAGCATCCTCAGTCCCCCCTACCCAAGCTGCCTGGTGTGCCCACCAGAGCCAGCTACCAAGCAGGCACCAGAAAGGCAAGAACAGCACCTCTCCTCCTGAAGGGCTGTTGGGATGGCTGATGGGAGCTGAAAAACCTCAGCAATCCCCTCACACTGTGTAAGTGACCCCACAAGGCCTGACAAGCTCTGTGCTGGGTTCCTCACCTGGAGATCAGGGATGGTTCTCTGGGAGGCTGTGGAGGAGACCCTATTGCCCTGCCTCTGCTGTGAACTGCAATGAGCTCCACTGAGTTCCACCACAGCTATCTCAATTATTTTTTTTTTTTAGTAGTAGAATCTTCTGGAAGTCGCTAAAAATAAGTTTGTTTGGGTTTTTCAAACCTATTCCAAAACACATTTGAGCAGTCTTTCAGGATGGCACTTCCCCCTTGTCCCTACTTGACAACAGATTTGTCAGTCATTAAGAATGCTCTGCATGCACAGAAATATCTCGGGTTCTTTTTCCCATAATCAAAAGCAAACAAATCCCAGAGCAGTCCTGGCAGGCCCCTTCCGGCCAGGCCGCTGCCCCCAGAGACCCGACAGGCGCAGCTCTGTCTTCGGAGGGCAAACACAGCACTTGGCTTCCAGTGTAAAATTAGACACTGAAACAAACTGACTTCCCCCCCTTCCCTAAAAAACCCCAAGCTCCAGCCCAACTGTTCTCCATGAAGCTGCTCGTTCAGAGGTACATGAGTGGCCTGGGCTGTCCAAAGCAGCACAGCACACAGGGCTGCCCGTGCCAGGGGATGTTCCCCAGGCAGCGCTGGGAGCCCCTCCCAGGCACTGCAGGTCCAGCCCAGCCCCCGGGGCTCAAGGGCTTGCTCCTACAGGGCCCTTCCTGATTATAGAGGATTGGCATTTAGAAGGAACTCCGAAGTTATTTACCTCATTATCCTCCTTTAAATCCCTCCCTAATACCCTCATCTGCTGTTATGGCTAAAGGAGTTTTGCCAGTCAGAGCTGGTAACACGCCATGCCCACCACCTGTACCCATCTATCCCGCTGAAATTTGGACAGGGAGATTCTGAGGGCAAAAAGCTGTTTTTAATTACAAGGAAGACAATCTTGCAGTTCTACAAGTTTACAAGTAAACACCAGCAAATCTTTCAGTATTGCCAAAATCTTCCCGGCCTAACGTAGTGGCAGTTCTGCTATAAGAAGAATTCCTATGTGTAGCACTGAAAGCTGCCCTTATTAAAAACAAAAACGTAAAAACAGTGCATTCAGCTGTCCTTAGCAGCCCCATTCCTGCCGTGGGTTTGTGTTGCTAAGTGTAAATTAAAGGGATTTCATAAGCAGTTTGCAATAATTTCCCCAATTAGTCTTTTGCTTTCTCTGTCCATTTTACATAACACTGGTGAGAAAATTGCTGGCCACTATCTAGAATTGTTGAGGAAAGCTTCTGGAATGCCTTGCATTCCTGGGACGGGGACCTTAGCAGAGCCCACTGTCTGCACTCAGAGTCCTGGGTCTGCAAGGTCAGATGAGTCACTGCAGCGTCTCCTTTTCACGTCTGATCAACTGTGCAAAATCCTGGGGACAAATACTCCTGCACATTACTCTTATGTCCTGGGGATCTTCATTCAAGAGCATTCAGAGAAAGCAAGCATGAAACAAGGCTGCAAAGTGACATCATTTAAGAATTTCAGCAGTTACAAAAAACATCTGGGGGCCTAACCCAGCCTTTTGCTACCCACATACAGTACCCAGCACAATGGAGACCTCATGTATTATTGTGCCCTAGACTTGGTGGTTTAACAAACAATTTAATTTTAGCAGACCTTGTAATTCATGAGATGTCTCACCTTATGCATTTACAGCAGCTTTGAACATCCCAAGATCTTTAATCCGCAGCGAGGCCTCTTCTCTTAAAAATACGTATCATCACACTGGATGTGCCACCATGAAGATGTAAAATAAATGTTCTGTGTCATCGTGGTTTTCAGTGTGGAGTTGCACGATCTACACTCCAGAGAGCCCTGGGAAAAAAGGAAGATTACAGCAGCTCCGATCACTACAGAATATTCCAGAGGTGAAGCTCAAACACACAAAGGATCTCAGTTGTGAAAGGTTCCTTCACTGCTGCTCACTGCAAAGGAATAACTGAGCATGGCCAAACCCCTGCTGCATCAGCCTCTCTGCACGTAGGATCCACAAGCCAGTGCACCAGGCTTTTATATTTGTGTTTGAGCCAAAAGCTGGTTCCTGTTGTTTGCTAATGACAGGGAAGGGAATGGGCAGGGAAATGCAAAGGAACTAAATCATGGCTGACAAAAGAGCAAGGAGAGAAGACAGTGCTGTGAGAGGTAAGGAAAACAACAGCCTGCCTCTCATTTGGAGACTAAGTGCTTCTCAGGGCTGGGCTTCACGGAAAAACAACAGCTGAGCGTGGCTCCTGAGGGGGGCTGTTGGCCTTGGCAAAGCCACTCGGCCCAGGGGCACAGACAGGTCTTAGGACAACTTAATCCTCTCCAAGCTTGGTTCATCAGCAGAGCTTGGCACATCAGGGCACCCGAGGATCACCAGAAGCCAGGGATGCACCCACTGCCCTGTGTCCCCTGGGGGAGTGGACACCCTCCACCTGACCCTCCTCATGTCCATGTGGAGCACCCTGTGGCCTCCAAGTAACATAAGCATTGGAAGGATCAGGACCAGATATTACACATGCAGACTCTCCCTTTAATGCCCCTATCCAAGCCTCTAAGCAATAAGCAGCAGCAGCAACACCAGCCAGCTGCAGCAGTCACAGTCCAGTCACCAGGGTCATTTCTGTGGTGGGCTCCATGCCCACCTCTGCTCCACGGACATAAAGGTGTCTGCAGCCAGTGACAAGCTGATACAAACAAAATGCCTTCATTCCTTGCTTTCCTAACTTCAACAAAAATCACACTGAAGAAGAGGTGTGAAAACACAGAAGTCTTTCTTTCCATTTGAGAATGGCCCACTTTCCAACTTTTAAAATCCTTCTGCACAGCACGCTGCAGAATGCCACACAGCCACCTAGTGCTGGGAAAAATCACCTCCCCACATCTGGGACTCTCCTCTGCAGTCCCATAAGTGCATTTGAGACCAAGTGTCCAGCAAGGAGGAACAAAAGCCAAGTCTCTGCAAAAGTCATGAATGTGCATTTCCAGTTATGGGCCACAGCAAGTCTGAGAACAAAACGGCCGATGAACTGCCCAGGAAATGCACTTTCATCCTGAGAAAGACAGAGAAAGACACCCCACAAAAGATATCACTCTGGATTCTCCCATGGCTGTTATCTGTGGCACTTCCCAACTGCTGGGTTAAGCAGATCTTTCTCATTTTTAAGGGTATCCAAGCTGCCCACCCCACTGTTGGCCCTCCCAGCTCTGTGTTACCAAACGTGTTGCTCTCTTCTCTTCCTAACGAGGAACTACCAAGATTTACTTCACTCAAATCCATCTCATTCCCCAGCAGTTCCTTGCTGCGACAGGACTGAGGCTGCCTGTCCTCACACCTCATCGTGGCTGTAAAATGAAAGCATAGGATGCTCCTTCCAAGTCACTTGTTCCTACACTGCCCTCTTCCCATGGTGGCACAGGCAGAGGAGCAGATCAGGGAACCAGCCTGCTTTAAAACTATTCCAGCAAAGAAAAAAAGAAAGACAGGAAAAAAAAGGTTTGCATTCAGCCAGATCCATTGCCTGGTTCCTGCTCACTGCATGGGTGAACAGATGCCTGTGCCAGCAGGACACTGGGGCAGCAGCAGTGCAAGGTGGTGGCCTGATGTCCTCAGCAAATTGTGCCCTGCAATGCCTCCATTAGGGCATAACCCTGATCAAAACCAGGTTAGTTACTTAATACTTTTCTTTGAGGGCAGCATTTTCCATAGCTTTTAGCCTGGTTCCTTGGTAGGAGGTAGAGCTAACCCCACTCATGCCACTTGGATGGCAGTTTGGAATATCCAGCTTGATTGGGTTTTTTTCCCCCCCTTAGAATCTGAAAACATGTTGCCATGCAGCTAGCTAATCAGGTCTTAGAGGGATATGGTTTCTTGTTCTCTTGCTTATAAGGGAAACTTGAAACAAATTAAAATTATACTGGCCTCGTCCTAAAGGTCAGCGTTGTGGGGAAAGATGACTTGTTCGGAATTCAGTCAGGAAGTTTAACACAAATAATCCAGCTTGAAGTTCTGTGAGAACAAGCCCCAGCCAACCAAAAAAAAAAAAAAAAAAAAAAAAGAAAGGGAAAAAAAAAAAAAAGGGTGCTGATAGAACTAATTTAAGTACTAAATCTCTCCTTTCCAAGCATTTTTTCCACTGATAAAGCCAGAGGCTTTTAAAGCAGCCATGTGAAAAATTATTTAGCTAGGTGTGAAAGAGACGTATGTTGGTACCTTCCCAGATAAACTCAGGCTTTTATCAGGAGACTTGAGCAGGAACAACCAGGGGAAGGAACAAAATGTATTGTTGTGAATTGCTGTGAAGATGGACTGCACAGCAGAGAGTATCACAAATGCTTGTTGTAAAGCATTAGGCTGCCTCAAACTATTTAAGCTATTTTAGCAAATTGTTCCTGCCATGAAAAAGAGAGAAGAGCTGATAAAACCCAACAGTTATTTGCAAATAACTAATTCTTTGTTAGTGAAGAAATGCCTTGCAGTTGCACAGTTGCCTTCTGTACCTGCAAAGCAACATTTGCCTCTCTGAGGCTACATCCTGAACTACATTTGGAAGTGTTCAGAACTTACCCTAAAGTCTTTCTGGGCTCTCTCTACTCTATTCCCACCAGAAACAGGTACTAGAATTAGTAAAAAATAGTAGGTGCTCTACATTCACGTCACTGCCAGCCTTGAAGGGATGCCTTCAAATAGAATTAGTAAGCATTTCTGTTTTAGAGAATACATATGTGCTTTATGTGTGTAATTACTTCTGTTCATGTGTTTCTCAATGAAGTCCGTAGGGACAAAGTGGGTCAGGAGATCCCTCCCAAAACTGTGGCAAGGAGAACACAAGTAGTTGACTCCTCGCAGATCTGTACCTGTGGGGTAGGTCTGGCTGAAGCCAGAGGGGCTATAAAGGATCTACATCTGAGGATCCACATCCAGACTCCACCAGTCTGGTTTTGTGTTTCTGGCTGACCCAGAGCTGTTACCAAGAAATGAGCCTTTCCACGCCCTCCATCCTTTCAGAGCAGTCAGTTCCACCAGTAAGGGCTGCTCACGTTGAACTGGTTGTAGCTGGGACTAGAGGGACTTTAAAACCAAAGGAGCTGCAATCTTCCTGTAACAGTCTCATCACCCAGCGAGCCTGGAGTGGCCAGAGTGGCCAATGACAGAACTGTCCTGCAGATAGACACAGGCAGGGAGAGACCACGTCATTCTGAAAAGGATTTCAGTGCATTTCCAGAGCTGCTGAGCTGGAATAATAATCAGTTCACTTGGAAAATCCCATAGTAAGCTTTACATTCAGTTTCTATACCTGAATCTAACACGACAATGGACAAACTTCCAAACATTAGTAATAAAAAAACTGCCTTTGTGTTTTGTAGACAAACACTTGGCTAATTTTGCAGAGCAGAGAGCTACTGCGGCCCACATATCAGCAGTAAACATGTGCTTTATGAACACTGGCACGGTGTTTTCAGCACAATTGCCACTCAAGCCTTTCCGAAGCTGTTTGTGCTGTGTTACCTGCACAGCCAGCTCCCTCCGTCCCGTCCCGCAGCATCGTGACTCGCTGCTGCCCTCTTTATTCCAATGTTGGCTCCCGCGCAGGATAAACACAGCAGCGCCAGGAATCCTTCTCCACTCGGTGACTCAGTCTCCATTAGGTGACTATTTGTTCTATCTTCTCAGCAAGAATAACTTGGAGAACTTACGCTTCACTCAGGAAAAAAACCCACATCCCCGTAGTCCAGGTTGGGGGAAACACAACAAAAAGCACGACTGACTCAGCCAGCGCTCCCTCCAACAAGCAACAGGATGTTTTGCCACCCAAGGTGTTGTGATGAGCCCGTTCACATGTGGCTGTTTCCTTTCAGCTCTAATGAAGCATCAGCAAATGGATAACAAATCTACAGCCTCTCTTTCCCTCTGTATCTGGGAGGCAGGTGCAGCCTCAAGGAAGGTTCACAAAATGGATGAGGATGTGACAGATTTGTAAACTCCCAGGCAGCTATCTGGAGAAAGCTCCCTGCTGCCAAAAATGTGCACTTTGGAACATCACTGAATGTCTTCTGTGTTTACTTTCATTCAGTTCCTTAAGAGAAAGGATCACAAGGACATCAGAGAGATATTAAATGTTGCAGTGTTTAAATGAAAGTGCCGGCACCAGTGCTCTTGCTCCAGCTGGTGAGCAGGGAGAGACACCTGCAAGTGCTCTCCCACAGCAACCGTGGTGTTTTCTAAGGAATTTAACAGTTATTTCAATGGGAAATGCCCCCCAGTCTCAATTTCCCAGACAAGGTTACATAATAAAGTATAACCACAAGCAATCCTACCCTGCCTTGAATGGGAGAAAGATTTTTAAAATGGCATTTGGAAGGTTAATTCTCCTGCGCCATTGAATTTAATCCATGGTCAGCTTATTTTTTGGCAGTTGATTTCACTGGGATTTTTTTTTCTCTTTGCTTCTTTTCTCAAACAAGCAAAAATTAAAAGATTCCTTGAAGTGTCATTTTTAATGCTGAACATTAAAGACAAACATTCCTTTTGGCCAAACCCACAGAAGTTCCTACAACTCTGCTCTTCACTTGTAATTAACAGTCAGACAGTCTTTTAGTTGTTCTGTTTCATGATTCAATGTACAGTGTAGACTTAGTGTACAAGGACAATGTACAAAGTAAGAAACAGCTACACTAACCCAAAGAGTAAAATTCATCCCAAATCTTCATTTATGTGTGTAATGCCAGCAAAGCCCTTTGGCATGACTGTAGCACGGCAGCAACCCCACTTTTATGTCCTGAAGAACGAAAGGTTTTTCCCAACACACATGTGGAACTTCAGCCAAATTAAATAATGAGGAGGCCTGTGTGTTTTCTTGTTCTTTGCCTGTGTATAATATCTATGAAACAGAAAATTAAATGACATGTTAACACTGAAAGACAACAACAACCAACTCCATGCAGCAGAGTATTTTGGGTTTCCCTCAAAACCCTCTTTCTCCCAAACAGGATAACAGGAAGAGTCCTAAAGTATCAGCTTAACTTTAAGCCAATGAATCATGCTATAAGCAACCAAAACAACCCCCCTTCCTGAGCACCAAACCCTGGCAGTCATCTTCTGAGCAGCAGAGAGCTCAGAAGGGGATGGTGTTCAGAAACAGCAGGCCTGGAGTTTGCCATTCACAACTCATTACATCTCACAGTCCCACAGCACAGCACAGTGGTCTAAAACAAGCAGAGGCCTGAATTAATGCATTATTAAGGATTTAATAATTAAATTGAATAATTTAATTCCATTAACTATTTGTCCAACTCTCCTTATCCACCAAGTGCAGGTGAAGCTCCCTGTTGGAGCAGCACCACCTCCCTCCCCTGCTGCCTCCAGCCACGCCACACTGTGACAGCAGTGACACAGAGCAGCTGCCCCCACAAAGGTCACTTACTCTCAGGGGTCTGTGAGGGTCCCCTCTCAGTGACTCCCTGCTCAGTGTCACATCTACCTTTCAAGCCACTGGGGGCTTTTAGAAGTGCCCAGAGCAGCAGTGGGGCATACAAGGGAGTATGCCCCACTTCCTCCCAGATTACTCTTGCAGTTTGTAGGGTATTTTTTGCCTTCTTGGAGGACTAAAATAGATCAGAAGGCATGTTTTCCCATCGCTCCCCTCCCCCACCAGTTACTAACAAAGTCTTTCCATAGTTGTGAATGCTTCAGAGCACTCATGGTAAGCTTAAAATAAATAAATTAATTAATTAAGCCTAAGGAACACCCCCCTCCACATTCATTTTTTTGCCATAGCCACAGGCTCTGAAATGATACAAGGGCAGGAAAAGGAATTCAAATGTATACAGAGAAGTCTATATGACTACAGCTGAAACACTTGAAAGCACAGCCCATGAGAACACTGACTGCAGGCTCAAGAGATGAGTTGCATGTACAAAGATTTCAGTTGCTGAGTCAGACTCAGCTTCAAGGCTCTGTGCTCAGGTGCCTGCCTGCTTTATTTTCCAGCTACTTTGTCTGTCACTCTGTGCCACACACACTGGAGCCAAATCCAACAGCCTTGCACTGACACAGATCCCTCTGTGCAGGAGAGATGGGCCAAGGTAACTGCAACAGACACCTGATGCAAGGGAAGCTTTGCTTGCTCCTCTCACAGCAGCTCTGCCTGTCCTCGGGAGGAGCCCAGCCCTGTGCCCATGCCAGGGCTGCCAAAACCTGCCAGCCAGGTCAGCTGGAGCCCCTGCTGCCTGCACACCTGGCTGTGCCTCCGTTCCTTGCTGACAACTGCCATCATCACTCCTTTCCAGGGGTCCCCCCAGCCCTTCTCTCCCCTTCAGACCTTCGTGCACGGTCCCTCCTGGAGGTGACAGTGAGCCCACAGCTCGCCTCACCAGCAAGGTCAGCAGTGTTGAACCTTGTTCCATCCAGAGGAGCCTCCTCTGTCCATGCACAAACCTTTGCTGACCCAAACCATGCATTTACTGTTTTCCTGCTTCGCTTGTAGCACAGCAATATGATCATATTGCCAAAACCAGCAAAAGCTTGTATTATCTACCCTGACCTTTGGGAAATGGGACATTTCTGGTAATCCAGCAGAATACTCTGGTTATTTCCCAGGAAAAAGTCTCCCATTTCTCCCACCTGGTTGTCTCTGAGGGTACAGGTACAGACTGTATGTGCACATCATGGCTTATTGCACAGGAGTCAGTGGTGTACCCCTGACAAGGAAACTCAATTCCCCAAGGCCGAGTGGGAAAGCCTGGAGACAAAATGGAAAGGTACAATCAGTAATTTCCAAATCCACACCCCCATCCCACACTGGGTTTTATTTATTTCTGCCTGCTCGACCTCCTGAAGGCACTTTATAAGTTGAAACTCTGTAGATGTTTTTATGAAGTTAAAAAAAAAATATACTGTTAAAGAGAAGAGTTTAGGGAAGGTCCCAACAATGTCCTGTTCATGGATCAAAGCATCACTGACCAGAATTTGACAATGGGTAAATAATTTCTGAGCAGAAGCCCAACTGCTAATTTTAACTATAGGAACAGTTTCTTGTAGGAATTAGACCTCCTAAATCCCCACTGGGAAAAGAAAGACTTGCTGGAATCCAGGCAACAATAAAGCTGTGCATTTGCAGACTTACCCAGGTAATATTAAACACACACCCATTAAAACAAAGCCAAAGACAGGTTACAGGGCTCTTACCAGCAGAGAGCTGACTCAGAGACAGCAGCATTTGTACTCAGCATTCATCATAAGGAGCTGAGTGGACAAACAACAGCTCACAGCATGGTCACAGAGTTACACTGGGAAAGGGAATGTATGGGCAGCATTTACACTCAGGAGCAAGAAAGCACTGCAGCTCCACCAGCAAACCTATCCAGTTGATATTCTGAAAGAAATTAAGTAGATGAAACAGCTTCATTCCTGAGAACTGCTATTAAGTTTTATATGAGGAGCAGTAAGAAGTCTTTTTCTCAGGGAAAAAACCTCCCCATAATATCGCAGGACATTTTGCCCAGGCCTGCACACATACTGAAAAGAATTCTCTGCGATCTTATTCTGGCTACATGCAAGCCAACAGCAAACCTCAGAGCTGAAGAGTCAACAAAATGACCAAAAAACAGACGAGAACTGCCTTTTGAAACTTGAGCCTTTCTCCAATTCTGTGCAGAACAAATTTCCAAAGTTGGGATTTCCAAAATGAGGAGGGGTCAGAGTGCAAAGAGACATTTGTTTCCAAGTCTTTTTGTGGATCCCACGGATGCCTGGTGTGCTGACACAGTTTAAAGTTCTGAAGGGAGGCAGAGTGTAGGTTTCTGCACCCACACTCATTCTTACAGCACTGCTGAGGGGTGGGTACAGGGACAATATTGAACACAGCTGCTCCTGCCTTCTCTACCTGTCTTTCTTCAAGCAATTTGCTTAATCCCCAGTACCCCATCCACAGAGCTGAAACAGGCATATCCACCTCCAGGGGTACCCCAAGAAATAATTTGTCCATGTCTGTATGCTGGTGGACTCTCTGGTGAGGGACACCAGAGAAAGATTTAGAAAGAGATGTCTGAGGAGAGGGAGATAAAAAACCCTCTGGATGTATAAGCATATAATATTTAGTACTTATATAAATCCAACTCTGTCTAACATAGGACTTCTGCTTAATAAACACAACTGAAGAGGGTTTTGTGAATGAACTGAACTACTACACGGGTCTATGTGGGTTTTCCTTGCAGAATTCCAGGTAAGGACTATACCTCCCATGACAGTATCCTCAGCAATGCTTGTGAAATAACCAAGAGGATGTTGTGCACAGGACATTTATTCTCTCCCTGAGAACAAGGATGAGGTTAAAAGAGAGCCAGTCAAGTGGACACATGGATTATTTCAGCAAGCAAACTTTGTGTGAATTTTATCCAAGGTCAAGATCTCCTTCCCCACTAGCAGAGACCCTCACAAACCACGTGTGAGCGTCACACAGCTGATACTTCAGGAGGAAGGATTTCTGCTATAAATCAATGCAGTTGTACTATTATCAGCAAATGTTAGAAGTGAGACTCACAGGAAGTTCCTGTGTGTGACAGAGCCTTGCTGTGGGTTCCCCCAGGGCTGCTGACCTTGGACACCAGCACGTCCCTGCTGCTCCATTCCTAAATGGTACCATTCAGAGAGTGGTGTCTTGCTGAAGGCAAATGACACCACAAGAACCTGGAAGCTGGCTCTTCAACACCAGCAAAAAATAGAGTTGCCCCACTTAAAACCATACCCATGACTTAACACTGCCTGGGTAACACGTGCACTTACTTTACTTCCAAGGGATGTACACTTTAAGAGCATTATAAGTCATTCATCTCAGTGAACCCCCCCCAAAAAGGAGCAAATTCTAAAGGAGTGTCTGGGGGAAGAACTTCTGAGCTTATCTGGGACAGGTTTTAGCTATGATTAGTCATTGGTACACTCTTTTTATCATCCCACCCCCCTTTTTACCTCAGTCAAGGACAGCTGACAGAGCCTGACAAGGCATAGTTGAGACAAATCACGTTTTCTGCAGCACAAAATTTGGTGCTATCATTTCACACTTATTTTCTTTACTGTTTTCTTGCATTAATTCTTCTCCTTTTGTATCTTCGGATTCACTCTTTCAGGAAGCAGTCTGGCCAGTAATCCTAATCTCAGTCACTTCCCAAAAGGGACAGCAAAGCAGAACAAAAATCTTTCTTGACATTTCCAGTGGGGGACTCTCTAAGGAACACAAGGTTTGTGGGAGAGAAACACCCTTAGACAGAGAGTGTGACCAAGCTGATTCCAGTCAGAGCTCCCAAAAAGCAGCTGAGCACTGTTAACTCCCCCAGAAATCACACCCAGAGAACAGCCAGCTCCAGATCTCATGAGCAGCTTGACTCAATCCCATCAAGGGACAGATCAAGGACAACAAGACTCTTCTGTGGCAACCACAAATATCTGCATCTTGCAGGTATTTTTTTCTTTTCCCCTGATCCTCCACAGCACTAGGAACATAAGTCCTACAAGATGTGGATACTTTGGCACAATTCCTCTCAACCAACAGGAATGGCCACCAAAACCACAGAGGAGACGAGGCTGGGCAGGCACCTCACTGGGATGTGGCATCCCTATAACCCAGACTTCTCTCACCAAACTCCAGAGACCTGCAGTGACAATCTCTGCTTTGTCTCAGACACAGCAGGTACTTGTTTTTCTCATGTCCCAAGTGCAAGCAATCTCTCTCCTCCCAGTGTTTTCTCCTCCAACTCCTGGTCCCAGAGACATTCCTGTAAGTGATACATTTCCATAACATTTTGTTCAGCCCAAAATAGTCTGACAATCTCTAATCTTAGCATTTATCTCCTCTCCTTACTCCCTGTGGTCACATCACTTTGAATTTTGCTATGTGAAAAGTCATTATCTTGGATACAAAAGCTCATAGTAGAATATTTATAATACTTAGGAGACTGGCAAATTTCTGTGTTGCTGACCATGGAGAATCCCTGGATAAAATTCACATGCACAAGCAAAACTGGGGCAAAAATCTTAGTTTTAAAGTTAGAAAGAGCCTTTTACCATGGGTCTTAAAATTAACCTTTGGATCAGTGCATTCCTTGTGCTGTTTGCACAAGGGACAGTGCCCAACACAGACCTACCATTAATTGTTTAGTACAATTAATACTTTTCACTTTTATGTGGCCATTTCTCAGGTATTGATGTGACTGAGATGAAACATTGAAACCACCAAAATACAAATATTACTAAAGAAATAACATGACATTTGGCAAACAGAGAAACACAATAAAGATACATTTACTGAGGCAGTGTTTGAATGCAGCTTTTCCACACAGCAAAACCTGAAGTCACCTTGCATTCCAAATGCAGCTGTTCCATTAAGTAGGATAGGAAACAGACTTTCTAAACTAAAATCCTGTTAAACACGTTGGGAAAGTTTTGGCAAGACAGATTGTTTTCCATCATTACATGGAATTTTGAAAGCTGTTTCCTAGCAGGACATTTCATTGCAAATATTTTGGACTCTTTCATGTGACTTGAAAGTCAACTGAGATCCATGGTTGCACCTCTTATGGTTACAAGATAAGCAGCAGATTTCTGAAGGTACAAACAGAGTTCCTTCCCAAGGCCAAAGCTGGTTTTCAGAAGAAAAAGCACTAAAATAGTTCACAGGAGTAAGTGATACAGAGATCAGATAGTTACAGTTGCACAGAGGTTTAATTTAATGTCCAAGATCTCATTTAAATCAAAACTTAACCTCTAGAACACTAAAAAAGCCTGTCCTCTATGTTTGGGGCTCTGGTAGAAGTGCAATATCCCCTATGAACCTATGGTTAGGACTTTATTATCCTCGGATACCTCAGCAGGGCTTCACATTCCCTTCCTTGGACACACATTGGTGCTTCTGAACAAGAAGATACAACGTGTGTTCTGCAGTCACACATCTCTGCTTCCTGCCTGGCCCTGCACTGTTTGCAACAATCACTCTGCCCCTTCAGAGCTCACCAGCTCTGCCACCACAAGGCTGGGATTCATGTCCAAGGGAAGAGCAGATGCTGGCCATGGCCTGCTTTGATACATCAGGAGCAGGTCACTGTAAGGAAGGGCTCCATCAAGTCCTTTAGGAAAAAACCCCAAACAAATAGAGCAAGAAACTGATTCAAAACTTGAACCCATCGTGTTTGTATGACCTCGGGGTTGGGGGGGAGAAAAACAAGCTGCTCTTCCAGGTGATGCTTTGTCTGATCCAGGGGGATCACATCACTGGGGAGGGAGATGCCATGTTATCCCAGCCCATGCTGTCTGCGAGGAAAGCACTTGGGCCAGTTTTCAAACCAGACCAAGTCACTGGGCCCTTCTTCAACAGAAAATCTTCTTCATCCAGAAAAGAAAACAGGGAAAGGCTTCAGAGTTCTCTCTGAAGATCAGCCCAAGAAGTGCATCCCAGCCCAAACCACCCATCTTTGGAAAAACACACAAGTTTTTTCCTATTTGCATCAAGGTTATGAGGGCCACGTGGATGGAGCAGAGGAGCCTGTTCCTGGGCTACATGACTCAGGCTGCCGAGAACAGCACACCAAACCCACACACTTCTGGCTGTGAAATCCCTCTGCTCAGAAGGGAAGAGATGTTTCTGTGACACCACATTCTTCTGGTGTGCTGCTCAGGGAATTCACAACAACAACAAGGGGAGTGGGACATTTCTCTGTGCTTTACAAAACAAAAACCCACCCCAAAGAAATCTCTGACTAATATGAGATAGTAAAAAAAGAAAATCACACCAAAATCTCTGAACCCCTAACCAGGTTTATATGTAACAAGATGGTAAACAAGAGCTGCAGCACTCAAAGTAGATCATGCTGACTGAGGAAAGCCACCTTTAGTTCAGTGTCCCGATAGAAATGAAGCATTTCTAGCCATACAGAAGCATTATTGACAATCTGCAGCTAAAATTCATCTCTTTTTTCCAAGAGATTAGTTCATCTAAAAAGTGTATGATGTCTGATATTCACCTTTATAACCACTGGGGACAATGAATGATTTTGAATTCAGAGTACTTGGCATCAAAGTCACTTGAAGGATCTGGGAGGGAAACATCAGAGCCCTCCCCACCTTCTCCTCCTCCTCTTCCTCCTCCATGTGTGCTTTTCCACACACCAGAGCTAATAATCCCGGGAAAGCAGGTTTTAAAGGAAGTGCTCAAACCCCAGGGACCACGACACATGGAGGACCTGACAGGAATTCAGGTCAAGCTGATATTTTTGCTGGTATTTGTGCTTATGCTAAATTACAACTCAAAGAGTAGAGTTGCAGTCACAAATCTGGGAGCTTCTTGGGAAGACAATGATGGCACCATTCCCGTTTGGTGACTTCAGTATCCAGAGCTGAAAATGTGTCCGAGGAAACAAACAAAGTGCTCCCTCCAAACCCACCACAAACAAAAAAAGATGTGAGTCACTACATCCTAATGCTCTGAAAAAAACCCCAAACATCAACCATGACCATCCAAACAAAATAAAACCCAACACAACAACCCACAAAAAAAGAAAGCACATTGATTATTTACCAATTAATTACCCACAGTGGAACATGAGATAAAAATATTCATCTCAACCTACTAGGTAACATTACTCATGTCTGCATGACTACAACAAAAAGCTATTTGTAGATATCAAAGATTTACCAGGAAAGCGACAGAATTCATTGGACTGGGGATGTGAGGGAGCTTGGAAGGCAAAAAGAAAAAGACAAAGGAGATCCTATTACTTTGAGCAACACTTGGATGGCAACAGACTATTTCAAACTTATTAAAGAACAGAGACTTCCATGCACCTTCAGTATTTATGGACAGCTGGGCTCAAATATACTTCCTCATGCAAACAGGCACTTGAATATGCAAATCAGCACTTACACAAACAGCTCTCCATGTGTACAAATGTTTTCCCAGGAAAGCTGCTCCTTTCTTCAACCAAATTTGCTCCCTTTCAAACCTATGGCAGAATTTCTTTTGACTTGAGGAAGCAAGAATAGAAAGCCAACCTCCACAAAAACATTCTCCAGTTTATTTAAGCATTGTGTTTAGGTTTGGTTTGGTTTTGTTGTTTTCTTCAAACAGACCTACATAGGGAATGGGCCATCAACTTGAAAATCATTCAGCAATTGGAATAGGTTTATGGGAAGTTATCTCTACAAACCTTTCTCAACACAAGGTCAGTGCAGCTTTCACAACTGCTTATTTCCTATAGCCTGCCCTCAGACTTATATTGCTGATGCCCCCAAAGACCCCTGAAGGTTTGTCTACAGACTTAGAAAACTGGGAGCACTTTGTATTTGGGATTCACTCACGTTTTCCTTCCTGAGGACAGACTGGTATGTTTTTACCATAAAAAACATCAGCTCCTTCTAGAAGGAGTTTGACAGAATTCTGGTGCGTCAACATACTGAAGGCCAAGAAGATAAAACTGTTTATTAATCACAGCTTTGCTTAAGCTCTGCACACCGACACCAGTTTGTTTCTCCCTTTCTTTTCTTCTAATTCCTCTTTACTTTTCCAATCAACCAATGCGAGTTTATTGGTGACTAAAAAGCATCCAGGAAAAGTGATCCATAAAGCACAACAATGCAGTGGGTTTCCCATGGCTACACAGGCTATTAACTGTTAGTTCAAGTCTGTAGGCAGTGAAATCATAGCAGCACTATCAGTGCCTTGTGGGAGCAATAGTTCTGGGTGGTCTGTAACTCTCCAGCTCCCGGCCCTGAGATTGGATGACGGTGTTGTCGAGAAGAGCCTGTCTAGGAGTGGAACTGGGCTGAGGCTTTTTGACCTCACAGATAAATAGGTTTTGTTGAAAGCTGCTCTATTATTTTTCAGATTAGCTTGGACTTGCATTTGGTTCATTCTCTGCCACGGGGGTGGGAGGGAGCGAGGCCTGGAGATATGCAGGACATGTTTATCCAGCTGCGGTAGCTCGATTCCTGAAGTGTAACTGTCAACATCTCCGCTCCCTCATGCAAATCCAAATTTGTAAACAATCCCAATAATTCCTCCTCCCTGTTGTTGGGTTGAGTTTTGCATTCCTGACTGAGCAGCCCCAGTATTCCAAGCAAGGAGAGCAACGCTCATCAACCCAGTGCTGCCTGCGGTGGAAAAAAATTGTCCCAAACCCACGGGCTCCCAGAACAGCCTGTTCAATGCTAATTTAAGTCTTGAAAAACAGTGCCAGTCTGACATCAGTGTGGTATTTTTTCATATTTTCTAAATAATCAAGAGCAACTGTGTTGCTTTTTTTTTTTAGCATTTGATTCAGCTTCAACTCCCTTGTGTAAATAAGCCATAGAACATTTATCAATTTTTTTAAACTATGTAAACAGAATTGCACTTTGCAGGCATTTTCCTATCACCATAATTCGTAAAATCAAAGTTCTTTATCTAATTTATACAGAGTTTGTTTTTTCCAGCTATACTATGCTGGAGCAGAGGGTCAGTAACCCTACTTATCCCCTCATATCTCTGTATCATGAGTAAGCTGAATGTCACCATTTTTTCCTTTCCATTAAAAAAAAAAAAAAAAAATCCTGGAGGACAGGCTACAGCATCTCTGAAAACATTTTATTCCAGCTACAGTAAAGAGCTCTTTTTAGCATTTATTTAGTTTCAGCAAAGACCTGATATTGCAAGTATTTATGCATGGGCTTAATGGGGAAGAGCTTTAAAGAAATTAATGAGCCCAATGATCTGCCAAGACTAGTCTTGCACATAAACATTTGTAGCACAAGGGATTAATAGCCTCAAAATTACAGAGACAGTTCCCTTGAAATGTAATGTTTTAAAGATCTTGTTAAGATGTTAACGCAAATAGTTCTTTGAGCAGCAAAATAAAGAATTATTTCTCAGAGGTTTTTCTGTCCCAAGATTGAAGTCCTCGGAGGATTCTCTAATGAATAGTTTTTCTCTCAGAATAAAGTTAAGGTTCCTTTCCACTTTCTGCCCAGCTATTTTCACATCACTTTAAGAACAACCAAATTTGGTTAGAAGTTGGCCCAAAATTGAGAAGTTATAAGGGGACTGATAAAGTGACAGCAAAAAACCTGTTTCTGGTATGATTTCTTTAGGAAAAGGCTTATTAATGCCATGCAAGTCTAAAAAAACAACAAACAACAAAACACCTGTGCTGGACCTAATCAAAGCCACAACTGTAAAGGAGATGTCTAGTCTGTACAAATGGAATTGGCAGGTGGAAACCTGAAATATAGGTCTCCACCCTCATTTTTTCCACCTTTTTTTCCTCTGTTCTGACACGTGATGGTGAGGCAGTTTTATTAATTCTATTCTTTCCACTCTGCCATAATCATATCCTAGAGGTTTCCACATTTTTTTCTGGAGAAAACACACACTGTGGTTGGTCCAGCTGCCAAGCAGGACCCTGTGCTACCTCCAGAGCCCTCGAGGTCCTCTCCCCTCAGGTGGCTGCCCTTACTTCATTCCATCACAGACACAATGATATCTGAGGACTGCAGGTTGTTCTATACCCCGGCATTCCCCACATTTATCCTCTGACTAAAACTGCACAATCCTAACAGTAAATACCATATTCACAAAGATGCCAGAACTGGCACAAATCACCATAGGGGGCCACATTTCATCATTCCCTGGTAAGCCTCCTGTGCCCCAGGCACTGAAAATGGTCCCCATTCTGTGGATATGTGAAGCTGAGGAGTTAGAAACAAGCAGAGGTGGGATATTGCCTCCTTCTGGACTCACAGGCTGTCCTTCAGCACGCAGTGATGCATGTTCAGGGTGGAACTTGCTATGAAAAGGAATTACCTCAACCTCCAGGAAACTGACCCAGGTCTGTGTGACTCCAGCAAGGACAGCACACTGGGCTGGTGCTGCCCCTGGGACCTGATCCCCTTTGCATTTGTACACAGAGCAGTGGCTGATGGACTCCACGAGGAGGAAGAGATGGCATTACAGAGGTTACAGCTTCTCCACTTCCAAGTCTCCCAGAAAACAATCTGAAGCTGATCTGTTTACTCAGACATGCAAATCTGGACCATCCATTCTTCCAAGTAGTATTTTAATCTCTCATTCTTGTCCCTGAATGTCTTTATTGTTGATTCAAAGACAAAAAGGAATTTAAATGATTTCTTCTGGTGAAGTTTTCAAATGACCATGAACTGTTGCAACTTCATGCTCTGCTATCAGGCCCAATTTCCTGGCAGTATTTGTCACTATTAATCTGGAAAAACTCACTCATGGCACACCCCTGAAGTCATTTTTATGAGATCTCACCAGTGATGCTCACAGCACTGGCTGCGGCTGTACTTTGTAAATGCAGAGTGACACAAACAGCTTTAAAAGAAGCATTTAAAAAGGGCAGAGATAAACCACACTTTCATTTTTAGACCCACTTTGCGAGCATCAGGTCCCATCTTTACTGTTTGTCCCTCTCATCTCCTGAGCAGCAATATCTTCAAAGGATTCCCTGGAGGCAGCGAGCCGTGACCTCCACTTCCCGATGCCTGTGGAGCCTCCTGAAAAATGGGAGATCTCTGTCACATTAGCAGCCCTCTGACAAAGTGATTTCTGTGCCATCCCCACCAGCTGATGGCAATCCCGTGGTGCTGCCCGGCCCCGTGAGGGAAGGCAGAACGTTGGTGCGGGTCAGGCTGCGGGTGCTGCTCCAGACAGGACCATGCTGGAAAAACACTGCCTGGAAACACCCTGCCCCTCATATACCTTCCTACCCCTGGGCAAATCCCGAGAGAAAGGAAGGGCTCAGCCCAGCAGGGTTAACGAGATGAGCAGAGAACAGCAGCAACCTCAGGAACCATCATGGGCATGGAGGAGTGCCCTGGTCTGCATCCCACTAGTGACTATTTAAAATAAATTAAAAAAAAATAAAAATAACACATCCCAGTGACACCTGGACACCAACCAGTTCTCATTTTCTATCCCAAAACGTCAAATATTCGTATATAAAACCCAAATCCAAAATAAGGGTTATAGATCTTTTGGGAAACTCATCCCGACTTCCAAAAATAATTCTTAGAATCACAGAACGGTTTGGAAGGGACCTTTAAAGGACATCAAGTGCAAGCCCCCTGCAATGAGCAGAGACATCTGCAATGGGATCAGGGTTCTCAGAGCCCTGTCCGACCTGACCTGCAGTGTTTCCAGGGCTGGGGCAGCCACCACCTCTCTGGGTAACCTGTGCTGGTGTTTCACCGCCTTCACCTTGAATATCTTCCCTGTATCTAGTCTGGAGTGACTTTATTTTAGTTTAAAACAATTACTCCTTGTCCAATCACCACAGATGCTCTAAAAAGTCCCTCACCATCTTTCTTACAAGCCTTGTTTATGTATTGTAAGGTCACATAAGGTCACCCTGGAGCCTTCTCTAAGCCTTCATACAAGGCAGGAATTTCTTTTAAAAACATCTTTATTGTACTTACTAATGCAGCTACACAAAACTTGGGTTTCTATTTTGTAAGTAAATAAATTTGATGGTTGTTTTCAGTAGGAAACAAAAATTATTCTCAAGGTTCCTACAAATGTTCTGGATGAAAAGTTGGGATTTCAGTGTTGCATCACTTTTTTCTTGTAACACAACATGTCAGTGGTACAGCACAACAGGTATTACATTGCTGTAGTCTAAATAATTATTTCTTTTAGGTTCCAAGGTTAGGCATATAATTAATTTATGAAAAACTCCCAAGGTTTTAGAAGTTTAATAATTTTTATGCAAAATAAAATGTAAACATTAAATCTTGTTCAGATACACTTGGGACTGATTTTTATTTGTTTATATTTGTACTAGCTTTCATTTCAAATAGCTATGAAGTCTATTGCACTGGGACAGAATCTACTACGACATATTCCTATGCATTCTTCCTAAGAAGTGGGGTAACAGAGTGTTCAATAGTAGTGAAAGACCTTTAAAAGTGAGGTATTTCAAGCAATCATTAGTGTTTCTAAAGTTATATTCTTCTGAAGAAAAAGAGGATTTGTTCTCCTGGGAAGTTTTGCTAATGCTCATTTGTGTGTGTGGGGGGGGGAATTCTATTAAGAAATTATTACAGAAGTCAAAAATTCTGAAAATGTTTTTCTGTTCAGGGATTGGTAAATCAGCTGAATTTCCTTCCAAGTACACTTGCAGTGTCAGAGGTGGACAGAGGTCCCTTGCAGTCCGTGCTCCCTCAGTGCAGAGATGAGGTCCTCGCTTCAGTTCTTTTTCAGTTCCTGATTCCAGTTACCCCAGAGCAAGGCTTGAACTGCTCTGATCCCCTGAGTCCTGCCTGTCCTGTCCCAGGAGGGTACAATTCCCGAGCTCCAGCTAACCTGAACTCCTGCCAGGCCGTGGTTGTTCAGCCTGATCAAGGAACGCAGCACATCCCAGGGCAGCAGCAAACTGGAACGTCCATTTACTGAACTAAGCCACAAAACAGAGGAGATTTTGTTCACTTGCTTAATGTGAAGTTTCAAACTGGCCTCAAGTCTGAGCTATTTAGAAAACAGTTCTCCAGGTTTCAAATAATAATTCAAATGAGGAGATTGATATAGAGAGATGAAAACCACGTAGGTGTCATCAGCTTTTTCCCCTCCATCACTCTGTCTGCAGAGAATCAAACAATGTGAAGAGAAGGATGAAGAGGACAGAAAGAATAATACAGTAGCACTATGGATTTTTATTTTAACTTAAATTCTTACCAAAAAACTCCACCGCAATGGCCTTGTTATGCTAAAAGTACATACATGCCAAGAAACAAAGAAAAGCTGCATGACTGCGTTTGTCCCTAAAAAAAAACAAAACAAAACCACAAGCTTCTCTAGCCCTACAAAGTTTTGCCCTTATACCTTCCCTTTATTTTCATTATAATCTTTGTCTCCCTGCAATGTCTGAGATTTCTTTTTAATCTTTCAATTACTCCCCAATATGCATTGTCCCAACTCTCTCCGCTCCTCCTGCTTTACATGCAGCCCATGTCCTGCAGGCATGTGAGGAGGCCAAATACCAGGCATCTTGGCACAAGCTCGTGCTTTACACCTATTCACAAAGAGAAAACATTCCTCTTCTCTTAAGGAAAAAGGAAAAAATAAAAAGAAGAGGGAGCAGAGCTCCACCAAGTACTCATAGCAAAGAGGTGAAGTAATGTTTACACTCACCATTTCTAAACCATGTCTGGTCCTTTAATAATGACCTGTCAAAGCTGAAAATCAAGAGCAGCCAGCAATCCAGTGGATCTATTACTCTTAATTATTATTCACACTGTAGCTATTTCCTGAGCCCCTGTACCTGTCTCTTGGTGCTGCTGCCTCACTCCCCAGAGCACGAGGGTTTCTGCAGGTGAGGCACAGCCTGGCCCCACACCCACAGCCAGCATTGTGGCACAGAAGCACCTGAGAGCTCTCCCAGTCCTCCCCTGGTTTAGCCTCAGGACTGCCAGGGAGAGAGCAGAGGAGCAGTTTTGGAGAAAGGGTGTCCAAGAGGGCAGGGCAGGTGGCAGGAGTGGCTCCAGGCCAGCCAGAAAGGGGCAATGCCAAGTGCAGGAGCAGCATCTGCTTCAGGTAAGGCTCAGCTGGTAACTGTGGTTGGGACCCTCCACCTGGGCTGTGGGTGTTGGGTCCAGACACCCTCCTGCAGGCCCTGCCCCGAGCACTGTGCCCTGGGGGTGAGGAGAACACGGGGCCCTGTGTTCTCCCAGGGATGGAGGGTGGGAAGCTGGAGAGGCAGCATGTGCAGAGGAGCACAGAGCAGCTCTGGCAGGCTCCAGCTTGGCATGCACTGGGGGATTTTTTCATCCTCTGTCCTACTCTGCCAAGAAAGCTGCCACGAGCAGCAAGGCAGAGAAAGATCTTTGTCCCGAAGCTGAGGCTTTTACCATCAAAGTACCCTTTTATTTCAGAATTCCTTCTTACAAAAGAGTAAGTCACCTGCTATCAAGTCATGAGCTGTATTTAGGGGACAGTGGAATTCCTGTGGAATTCCTCAAGATTTAACAAATTATTTTTGAACTTACGCAGAATTCTCAATATTTTATTATTCTTTTTAAAATCAGCAACTTAGCACACATGAGCCTGATTAAGGAAAGGGCAGCATGAGCTCCTTGACTTGCACAGCTGAGGGTGATGTGCTCTAGGAGTGATAGAAAGCAACCTAATAAGTGTAAAATTCCTCAGTTAGGAAACCTGCATAGAAATATTGGCCAGTGCCTATTTGTCCTTTTCCAGCTCTGAATTTTCAACCCACTAAATCAACCAAAATGATAATATATGACACAGTCTCCTTCTCTTAGATAATAAGGCAGGTCTAGCCTCTTTGTAGAATTTACAGTGCAACCAATAGTTACATACCTTCCTTTTATCTTTTAACATCAGCTAAACACACACCAGCTACCCTTTTGTCATAAAGCACCATTTGTGAACACAGATCAGTACAATTCATTTTTTTAATGACCAAATCAGTGCCACGTCAGAATAATGCTGGCTCACACATTTCCACAAGCCCATCCTCCCAAGCAAATTTATTCATTCTCATGAACCCTCAGACCAACAGGACAGCAATTTTCCCAACAATTTTGGGGAAAACCCCCCAGTACATACCTGGGAGCAGCAAGACCTCTGCCTATGAAGGTGAAACAGGAGCCAGAGGAAAGCAGGGCAGACAAAGACCTCCCAAACAGGCAGCACAGTCCCACACCTCTGAGCGAGCAGAGCAGGTCCAGAGGCACCAACCAGTCAGCCACAGTCCTGCACTCAGCAGACAAGTCTGCAGGGATGAGGCAGGTCCAAGGCCAGGGTCAGCCAGGCACACAGCCAGGTCCAGGCACACACAGTACAGCTCAGGCAGGGACCTGAGCCTGAATGGGACTCCTAAACAAAGGCAGAAGGGCCACCAAGCTTTCTCCCAGCTGTTTTCAGGCCAGGCTGACCCACAGTTACACAGCTGCCCCCTGTCAGAGCTGGCCGTGGTCACAGCAGGGGATGGGGTAGAGGTGCCGACCCTGCTGCCTCCCAGCACCTGAAATGCACCTCCTGCAAGCCCAGAGTCACACAGCCCTCTCACCCTTCTCTGCTGCTCCCATCATCACCGCAGCTGTGCTCCTCACAGGAGGATTTTTTAAGAAGGACAGCTTTTACCTTTGTATTGCATACCAACTGGCTGATTTTTTGAAAGCTGGTGCAACAAATACGAATGAGAGTTTATTAATTATACTGAAGGGATTGCACTGTACACTTTAAACGTACATGTTCACATTAAAGAGCAAATTTGTGAAAGAAAATTTTGGCCAACTGACCCAATTCATGGGCACTGTGGTCAAATACAAATAGGATTAGTTACTAACATTAAAAAAAAAGATAAAGACAGCATTAATATTTATATTGTTAATATCTGCCTCAGTTAAAAACAAAAGGAAACAAAAAACCATAGGGTTTTTACATGAGTTCATGCATGTAAAGCTCAGTTGTGTTCTGTATAATCCCCATTTGTAAGGGCCTGTGCTCCACAAACACGCAACAGTGTCTGAGAAAACCTTGAGTTTTACAAGAAGCACAACCATCCTCTCCAACATCTACTAGAAGAAAAGCAACATGGAGCACCAGCCAGGTGTTATCCTCACGTCAGGCTGAGGAAGGTGCCCGGGCTGGCACTGGCTGAACACAGCTGGGAGGGAGGGAGGCAACGCTCAGGTGATGCAAACCAGCCAAAAGCAGGGACCAGGCTCGTGCCTCCCTTTGCCCTTGGCAGCACAGTGAAATTTGAAACATGCTGCTTGGAAGATATTTCTGCCTACTCCTATTTTCTCCTATTGAAGGAGGTTTTTTGTTCAACGAACATGGACTTTGTTCAAACCTGACATTTCTGCAAGGCTCTACATTGTTGTGGTCTTGAAAAGAAATAGTTTTGCAAGTTAAAAGAAGAGATTGTTGGCCAACTGGGATTTATTATTATGTGTTTTCAAAAATACTGTCTGACAGAGTGCTGAGAGGCTTGTGGCTCTGAGAACTGAATAGCTGGATGATACAAATGACCCTACAGGGAGTGCTCTGCTCCAGGACAGGTACCAGTTTTCACAGACTGATGTCTCCACACTTACTTCAAGTTATTCTCTCATTAAAGGTTCTGCACCGCTGTTCTTTCCTTACCAGCTCTGTGTTATTAAACTGTTGAGCACAATAAAGGAGTGAATTTAAAATACGCAGTGGATGTCATGTGTCACAGTCAACACAACAACCTTTTCTGGCTAAGCTTTCCCTCAGGATAAACCCCGGAGTCTGAAGTTCCCCCATCACTAAATCTCGCGGTTGGAGCTTTCCTGCAAGCAGTGCAGAGGACAAGAGTGGCACGAGAGGCTGTGCTGCCCTTCTGCCCCAAACCCACCTCTCACACTGTGTTTCCTCCTCCTGCCTGGCCAGGGCTTGTTCCTTCCTGAACTGTCCACACTGGTCAGAGACATTGCCCCACTGCCAGGACACATTTTCTGTTGTTTAACTACAGCCCCTCTATTGGTGAGTTTTGGGGTTTCTATTGTGCAGGAGAACTAAAGAGAACCAAGACAAAACATATTGGATTGCCTTAAGACAACCTGAAGGGCCTTCAAGCAGTGGTGATACAGGCTTTCCCTCACACTAAACTTTTATAATTATAGCCAGCCAGATAAGGATCCCAGAGAGCCTTCCTGCTGCTCCTGCCCCTGAGGTGTCAGCTTCAGCACAGCTCTGGAGCTGCCACTGCCCAAGGACAAACACCGCTGAACCTTCAAATCATGAAATACCCCTTCCAAATCAAGACCGCAGTTTGCACGTACAATGGGTAAAAATATACTGTTTGTTTGCTTTTAAGCAAACCTACCTTGTATCAAGCAAAACAACCTCTACTAGCAAGTGTTTTTGTTAGTACAGTTATGTCTGCAGCCTGACCTTTGCTTTCAGAGGGCTTGATTTGAAGAGAACAATAAAAGTCTTCTACAGTCACCATTGTGGGGGGAGGACTCAAATTCAGTGGAATAATATAGCAGTTTGCATTCTTTAATCATATGATTCAATATCCAAAGCAGACTGTATTTTAAAATGCTCCAGAATTGTGCAGGCCAAAAATAAATAGCTAAATTGGTCACATCTGAAATCCTTTATGTTGATGTATGGTCACCTTCCAGCTGACAAACATCTACCATCAATGTCAGCTGTGTCAAGAGCTGGGTGACTAAAAAAAAACAGAAAATAAGCATCACATTAATCCAGAGGTGAAGACTTACAAGAAAACATTCAGTATTTAATCCTTTTTTGCCATTTTAGTCCTGAGAAAGTTTCCTGGTATGAACATAATTTCTAGTATGTCAGCAGGATGTGCAAATTCTGCACCATGTTATACTTTAAAGAGGACTTGTCAACTGGGCAAGGACTGGGGGGGTTATGTTTTTATTTTTTAGAAAAAGAGTGATTTCACTGTAGTACAACAGTCTTTGAAAGACAGTGAATTGTCTTTGATTGCTAACAAATTGTCAGTGATTGCTAACAAAAAGCTTTGGTTGAAGCACTAGAGCAAAGATGACCTTATGGGAACAGAGGTTACTGAGTCCATAAACAACACCCTGCTGCTTCTAAAGTTTGATGCTGCAACAAGGCTGGATGGCATTTGCATTATTCCCCAATCTATTTTCCTGTATGTTTGGTAAAAAGAAACCCTTTGGAAAAGCATTAATAATGTAGCCAAACTCATATTTGCATTGTAACAGCAAAAAACCCCTATTTTTCAAAATGTTATGCCTTTTTCCTCCCAAAAGTGTAAATCAAAATGATTTTTGGAAGAACTTGGTCTTGTGTTTCCAGGTACTGTATATACAAATGCAGTTTAAAAAATCCATAGGTGCCTGCCAGGTATTAAGTCTGCATTGCCAACAGATGGTTTGGATAAAACCAGGCCTGGTCTCTCCACACTCACTCCCTCAGTACCAGCCTGGCTGATGATATATCTTTGAGGCATGAAAGCCCTTTGGTGTGCATTTTGTACCTGGGGAAGGACATGGCTCCATGAGACATTTAAAGCCACAGAGGAGGTGATCTCACCTTCCAGCTGGCACTGGGACCATCCTGCTGTCTGCTCTTTCCTGGGGGAACACCCTCACATCACTGTCACCACAGCTCCTTGGGACCAGGCCTCTTGTTTCCTCAAGCACTTTTGAAGATGCAGTCTGTTTACTCTCTGTATGGAAAGATAAGCTTCTTTAGAGCTCCCTCTGTTGTAAAACAGAAGAAAAAAAATTAAATTTTAATTCCCGCAACAATTTCCATCAGGGCTGATCATTTTTATATAGGAGAGGAAGCAAGTTTTAAGATAGGAAAACTAGGGGTGAAATTAAATTGTCTCAGGTGTTAGTAACCACTGGGGAGTATGGAATTTTTGTGTTAAAAAAAAAAAAAAAGAGAGAAAGACAGATTTGATGCTCTCAGCATTGGTTGGTTTGGGTTTTATTTCCACATTTTTCAAAAAACTTTTCTCAGTGGCAGACTCTGCCCATACTGGGATAAGCTCATTTAGTGTTCCATTCATTATTTGTGGGTCACAGTAGGGTGCTTATGACCCTATGTTTCACATGGATGGCTAATTCAGAGTGTGATAGTAACCGATGTGACATTTTAAAAGGACCACAAGATACCTAATTCTGGACTAAAGGCAAGAGAACAGAGATATCACCTTGAATTTGAAAGTAGTTAGAGCATACCTGGCAGTAGACCATGAAAAATCAACTGCATTGGAAGAGGTTTCCTATGTAATATCCATTGATATAGAGCTTTTTGAACCTTGGAAATTTAAAAAATAGTAATTTTAGGTGGATTTATGCCATGCACAAATTTTACTCACTCAAACCTACCTTCTGTGTTGGTATTTTTAGGTTTCACAAGTGTGAACAGAAACCCAGTTCGGCTGTGCTCAGCTCTGGTTTCTCCCAGGCAGGCTTCCCTACCCCATCCCAAATACTGCCTTCTGCCTGTTTTCTCTCCAGAAAATAAGGAAGACCTGCCAGTGTTGCCACCGTTCCTAAGAGTGGGACGAGGGACAGGCACACTGTCAGTTTACAGCTGTTGAATTGAACACCACCATGTGCCCATACAAAACGTTGTCAGCTGAACTGAATGTCTGCTGAACTGTTATAACAGTTACATGTAATGCAGAGTTAGGAGGGTTAAAGGGGAAACAGGTTCTATCACTCACTAGTCCCTCAGGAGCACAGGAGAGGTGGGCAGAGAAGCTGGGTGACACCACGGTGCTGTGCCACCCCAGAAACACAGGGACACTGCACCTCAGAGCCTGCAGGCACAGCCCAAGGGGCTCCGTGGTGTGGCTGTTCTCAAGCAGCTCCCCATTCACACATCACTTCTTTCACCCTCCACTACAAGCTCAGGGTTCAAATTCTCCTCAGTTGCTGACTCAAACAGCACCCTCTCCATTCCCTGATGAGAGAGCATTAGCCCAGACCCTTGGTCCATGTGGGAAGCACTGGGGGCAGAACCCCAACAGCTGGGGAAATGGGGCTGCTGGGACCACACATCATCTGTCCAAGAGAAAAAGCAAAGGCCAAACCAGAAGTAGTCTCTGTTTCTCCAGAAGGGATGACTCTGGAGATCACAGTGACTCTTCCAGCTCCCTGAGTGTCCTGTGATGGCCTGTGAGTGCCCCTGAGCAGTGGTGCCACTGCCACCAGACAGGTCAGGGGAGCCAACAGAAACCCTCCTTGTCCCCACAGGCCAAATTTGACTAGAAAAGCAGCATTAACGTTTCTGGTACCCCCAGGGTAACATAAGCATGTTTTTAACAGGGAAATAATTACCACATCAGAGCACAAAGTGCAAATTAGGATTAAAGGTGCATCTTGATTTTTAAACAGGAATCCAGCAACATTGTATAGCAACAGTCACATCTCCAAAGCCCCCACAGGATTAAGTGATAGGGGCACAGCAAGGCTGTAAACAAGCCACCGAAATCTTTACTCTGAAAGCAGCTCATCATCAGGTTGCAGCACTGCTGTGCAATTCTGATGCTGCTGATGTGTTGCAGTGAGGTGTTGTAGTGCTCCTCCAGAACCGAGGTGAAAAACACAGGAAACGAGGTGAATGCAAACATTGTGGAGAGGGTTGAGATTTGTTTCCTCTTTGCCTTGGAAGGGACGCAAATAGCTGAAGGCTGGAGGTCACTGGAGCCCCCCAGCAAGTCTTTGTAATAATAGACAGCAATCTCCAGGTCTGCAGGTGATAAGCTATCGTTTTTCAGAAATATTTTGTGTGCCTCCTGCTGAGCTTTTCTGGCATTCAAGAGACAGATCAATATTTGGTATTTTCACTGCGCTTGAGGTGCTATTGTTCTTTGTATCTGAAAACAGAGTAACTGTTCAGATGTTTATAAAGGTAGCCAGGGCAGCATCAGAAGGAATGCAAACCAGAAAGAAGTTGAAATACATTAAAACATGTAAAAAAAAGTCTTCAAACTCAAGTTAGTCCAAAGGTTCCACCAAAACAAAGAACAATTTGTTTCTTGAACAACTCATAGAGGAACTGTCAGGTGTCCACAACTAGAAGCTACTGATTCCCTTAGTGAAATTATATCTAAAAACTGGAAGTGAATGCAAATCGAAGACCATAATAAGTGTTGGGGGGTATTTTTGCATCTTCAAGGCAGTACTATTGGAAAAGTTTTTTTGTAAATAACAGAAGAGATGTAGGCTTACATATTTCCCCTGATACAGCTAATGGACTTTGGGGATTTCACTCGTTTTGAATGAATGAAGTCTCTGCCAGGTTACATTTCATGTGGCATGTTTAGTAGAGAGAAGGATCAACAATGTTTGTCTATCAGTTGTTATCACACTTCATGCTACATTTTCTTCACCTGCTGTTAGCAGAGGCACCCATATTTCCATCAGTGTAGAGTGAAAAGCTGCATTATTGGGAAAAAAAACACCAAAACCGAAGACAAGCAAGGGCATCTGCAAATCCCAAGGCAGTCACTGAACTGTGCTGTACTGTCTGGGCTCTGCAGACAAAAGTGACACCAAAAATGTTTCTGTTCCTTCACTAATGTGTAGTTACTACAGTAACAATGCTGTCCCCTGGTCAGGCAGCAGCCACCGCTCAGGCTCACGGCTGCCCAGGGCATCAGAAGCACACTGGCCTTGGCCCCAGTCAGCAGCAGCTGAACTGTTTCAGAGATGTGGCAGAAGTGCATACAACCCTGTGTAAGAATGGTTCCAGGCTGCAGATCTGTGTTATAGCCTGCAGCTCAGGATCCCTTCCAGTCCAGTCTCCTCTCTCCCAGGCAGCCTGTTCATACAGTACAGCAGGAACGAGGTTAAAACCTCAGTTCTGAGTGCAACAGAGAAATTAATATGTAGGTATTGCATCATCCCATCCTTTTTTCTGCCTACCTTCAGCTCTACAGCACATGGAAGCACAAGGGTAAAAGAGTGTAAAGGGATTCAGTGGCTTCTCAGAGGCTGCAGCAGAGCAGCAACTCAGCCTGGTCCTACCACAGGCACCTAAAGGCTGAGCTCTCTGGGGCCTTGACCCTGCTCCTGAGGTAAGAGCTGCTCTTCTCCACAGTGAGTCAGTGAAGAGCCCAGAGTAAACCCCTCAGATCTGCAGCTATAGCGGTGTTGGGTGGCACCGACCTCTCTGGGGAGACCAGTGTTCATTCTCCAGGGCTAGTGTGTGTTGAGGGCAATCAACAAGCAGCCACAGAGCACAGCACTGCTCTGCTGTCATCAGTCCACAGCCACTTCACTGATGGGCCCACAAACACAATTGCAAAGCAGACTCATTAATTAACTGTATTTTAATGGCGTTGCACAGGGTTGGTCGTTGACACTGGGCTTTTCAGCGTCTTTACATATAAACTGAAAAAAACACAAACTGTTTGGATATTAAATCTCCTGATGACACATCTGTTTGAGAATGGTAAATAGCAACAAGAGCAGGGCTCCAGGAGAAAGCAATTGCTTGATAGACTGGCTGTGTGCACTGGAAGCAGTCAGATGTAAGTCTGTGCATTTGGCCTGGACACCACAGACTGTCCCTCCCTCCTTGGTGAGCTGGTCTGCAAGGGAAACAGAACCAACCTCAGCACCACAGGGAACACTGGCCAAAATGACCTACCCCATCCCCAGGTCACTGAGTGGAAACACTGGGTGAAGCAAAGATGACACATTACTGCTGCATATTCTGTTGGTGTAAACCCTGAAAAAAAAAAAAACCATGGTTCTGAAATCCTTAATTCAAGTGGATCTTCTTAAAAAAGAAGATCCAGAGTTATGAGACAATGTCAAGTCCCACAAGAGAGCAGGTGAGAGGCTGAGGGTCTGCTTAGTTTGATCTGGTCTGATTTGAACGTGCCCCTTTAATGTTAAGGAGGTTGTGCTTGTTGCACCATATTTGTGCTGTACCCTGTTGTTCAAAATAAGCTAGGAGACTATATATTTCTCCTTTTTACATACAGCTTTTTAGGACTTGTGGTGGAAGAGGGAAAATTGATGCCTTTTCCCTGAAGCAGCAAAGATGATATATATATTTAGGGTATTAATGCTCTTTATGGTATTACACACATTTGGTGCACAGAGTTAGGCAAAACTTTTCATTCTGATCATATTGTTCAGGAACATGAAAATAATTGGTTTGTCTTCTTGTGTACTGAGGTGCACAGTTTGCTCTCCAGTTAATCTGAGAATGTCACTTAACAAGTTCCATGTTAATGTGAGGATCTAAGAGCAGGATGAAGCTCTCACTCTAGATCTGTTCCAATGGGACACAGTTTACAGCTTTTGATCTTTTATATAAAATTAATGGTTTGAAGTTTGTTACAGGGTGTGTCCTGCAACCTACAGTTTGTAGAAGCACGTGAAGTGGGTGTTCTGAAGACATTCTAGACTTTTCAGACATAAAAAACCATGGTGGCAGCAGGTAAGTCTTGATGAAAACATGATTTCTGCTAATTTTATGGTCCTACCTACATGACAGAACAGCATTGTGACATTAACTGTGACAGCAAGTCCTGCAGAGGTTTTGAGCAAGCTGTCTAATTTTGACCTTATTATCTGTATCCAGTCAGGTCAGGAGAAAACAGAGTTTCTTTAATCCATAACAGAGAGTGGGATCAGCTAACACCACTGAGGCTCCTGAAGACAGTATATGTTGGGTAATGAAGATACAGGCAAAGCATTTAATTCTCATAAAGGGAGTTCCCTTTGCAGTGCTGTGAGAAACACAAAGAAATCCTGTTTTGACTAGTTAATTGAGCAAACATTCCATCCTGCCCTAAAATATGCTTGCTATGCTTTTTTAGATTTTTTTTTTTTAGAAGTGTATCACTACTTAGCATGTTCATGTCTCCACCAGTCTGAGGAGCAACTGCCTGTTCCAGTGCCTGGGGCCCACCTGCTGCTCCCCCATTGCTGTCAGCACGCATTTCTGGGCAGAGCTGCAGCAAACCATTTCATGCAGTGGGAACGGGAAGGCTTTAGCAAGTCCCACCATGTTGGCTGTGCTGCCTGCTCCCCCAGTCTGTCCCTGCCTGGGCTGCTCTCCCGGGGCCGTTTGTGGCAGCTGCCAGCCCTGCTTTGCTCACCCACCTCTCCCAGAGGCACTGGCTGAGCACTTTTCCTCGGGGGCTGCTGCAGCCGTGCCAGACTGCCCTTCTGGCCTGCTCCAGATGAAATCCAAGCCTCTCCCACCGCTGGCAAAACCCCTCACAACTCTCCTCTCTCTGGTGCTCTGGCTTCTCCCCCTGTCCCCGCTGTACTTTTCCATTACACACGAGCCCCCTCACCATGTCCCTGGCCAGGCCCCTGAGGGGACCCTGCAGTGCCCAGCCGGTGCCCCTGTGCCTGCATGGCAGCCCTGCATCCCCACAGACATGCCAGGCCTGCAGAGCTGTGCCAGGCTCTCTGTTTTCTGTACTGTACTCTAGACATGTTTTCAGCCTCGTGCAAAGCTCATTCAACCAGCAGAAAGAGCTGCTTTGACTTTAATGGATTTCAAATGAAGACTTTAGACTGTGCCTCCACAGCAGCACAGAAATAACAAGTGTTGTGTAGAGACACCCAAGCCAGCTTTAAACTAATTAGGCTGGATCCCATAACTATCTAATCATACAGGGAGCTCAGTGCAGGGTAATTTACCCTAATGAGACTGTAAGCTTGTCAAAGGAGAAAGCCTGTGTTTGCTTCAGCCCAGTTCCAATTTAACATCACACTGCCCTTTAAGAAACACCTACTTGCTATTTAAAATCAAACCAGCACATGTCAAGATGATCTCTCTTTGTGTAGTAATGCAACTACACAGAGCAACTCAACATGTCTAAAACTAATGTCTAGAACGTTCAATGCCTCATGGTCCCTTTTCTCCTCTCTCATCTGGCTCCTGCACACTAAACAAACGCTACATGTACCTACAAAACAAACATTTTACAAAACAGAGTGCAAGAGAACATGTGATTTATCTGTCAACTTATTAGGCCGGGGGAAGTAACAAATGCTTTGTTCCACGGTAGACACAGAGACTGCTCTACCTGTCCATGGATAAATGTGGTGGTGAGCATTATTATAGCCTCTCAAAATACACACATATAAGACACACGACTCTCCAGTCAAAAGCACAGGTTTCCCCTTGGAAGCCAGAGACAATAACACCTGCAGTCTTCAGACACAGGAAACCTGCTAACTTCCATGTAAGAAGGAAAGAAAATTCCTGCAAGCCTACAGCTTTGGCTTCACTTCAGAATGTTATTTTCTGTCTTACATTTGCTCATAATTTTCTGATTTTCTTCCCCCTTTCTGATATAAGGCAAACTTTGACTCTGTTCAAAGTCCATACACAAACATCCTTGTCATGTGCATTCTGCCAAAATTGTCTAAATCAAGTGCCCACATTTCTGAAAAGGAGATGCCTGACTTCTTACAGTGCTTTTCATTCAGCAGCCACTGCTGGAGCCAAAGGTATCTCCACACTCTTAAAAACCCACCAACAGGAGCAGCAGCCTCAACAGGGGTTTGGGAGCCTCACTTTGGGTTTGCAGTTTTGAAAGGTGTGATTTGAGTTTACTAAGCACTCCTTGCACCAAATACCATGTGTTCCCCCCAAATGTCTTCAGTCCTGGGAGCAAAGCAGAAGAGGGAGGCACAGCACTGGAGGAATGTTTGTGAGCATCTTCCACCTAACTCTGTTGGGCCTGAGAACACCAGCAGCTGTCCCTGTAAAACTCAGATCTCTGAAAGAGCAGCCTGAGGGCAAAGGATTTTTGATTTTGTTACCCTTTGGTGCCTTCCCAGAATTTCTGCCTTTCCTCCAACGTGAAGGCAAGGGTAAACTCTAAAGTGAGAATATTTGTGAGTTCTCCATGAGCTCTCAGAAGAGAAGGTTACAGCCTAGCTAAAGGCTGTAAAAAATCCCCTCTCATGCCTCAAACACACACAGAGTGGAGCTTGTAAGCATCTACCAGGGGTGAGACACCATCCTTTGAAACTGCTCCCTCCCTCCAGGACAGACCTGATGCAGGACAGACCTGATGCTGATTTTGGAGTCTTTGCTCCTCCTTGACCACAGACTGTCTGACCAGTGAGAGCCAAGCAGAAATGACTCCTGTGTATGCCCATGGCCAGCTGTTCCTGTTTTTTAAATTACAAAAACCTTTTTTCAAGCTGAAAATATTAAGGCTTCATTTGAATTTTTATGGAGAGAACTGCTCAAATATTTCACAAAGCTTATCCTAAAGAGTTAAATCCTGTATTTAGTCAGAGCTGCACACAGCTTTACTAAACTGAGACTGTTGCATCCATTTTTCAAACCCCATCCACAAGGCACCTACATATTTTTAAAATACAGAAATATAAGCAAAAAATATGATTCATTTTCTAAAATCCTGAATCATTCTCAAGATCTCTAATAAAGTTAATGATTGTTTGTCTCCATAATTAACATATTAGGTGATGTGCCTCATTTCACCTAATGTTAATGTTTTACTTTTGAGGGAGAAGTTTAAGAGTGCTGAAATATAATTCTGATTTGCTAAGACTTTTTTTTTCCCCAGTCACACAAACATAAGGTATTAGAGATCAGTTTAAATCAGCAAACAGCAATTACATCAAATAGAGACTTAATTAAATACAAATAATGAAAGAAAAGGATATAACAGGGATTTGGGGGATTTTTTCAAGGAAAAATTCTCCCATGGAGCGATGAACTATATTCTGCTTAGAGTCAAAATGCAGTTGGTTGGCTGGTGGGCAAGGCAAGGTATGTTGTAGAGCTGACAGGCTCTAACAGACATATTTCCTACTCCACTTAAATCCTGGAAAATACAGTCCTTGGCCAGGGCACTGGGTTGCCAGTGTGCACACAAACAAATGCATTTAAACTACTTAGGGGGCTCTGTGCCAGCAAAAAGTGCCACCTTTATGGGTGAGATCGCAGGGTCAAGAACAGGAAAACCAAGTTTTACTGTTGTTCATGTCGGCTTCTTGCTGCAGCGATAGACTTAATAAAATTAGATGAAGTTACATAGCACAGCCTGACAAGAAATGTAATGAGGAAGGACAGAAATTGCAAGCATTTAGTAATTTGTTTCTGTAGAAGTACAAAATTTGCTTCAAGATGCGTAATGTCTACTGCCAGCACTAGGACAGTGATATCTATTGATATAGGCTTGTAAAGCCTTCACTTTATTATATCAGTGACATTACTGCTCTGCTCTGAGTCTGGAGTTAATACTGGGCTTACGTGTACTTTGAACTGTGTGGACTTTTGCATTCTTCAATATTTGTACCATGTTCAAAATTAGACCTTTTTTTTCAGGGTGATATTCCTAGCCACATTTTTCAAATTTTTCTGAAATTCTGGAAAAACAATCCCAGAATTTTTACTTTCTACCCCAATGGAAGTTGGGATTGCAGCTTCTCCAGGGACAGATCTTCACAGTGAGCTGCATCTGTATCTACTGTTCTACTACATATGGGCTTGTTTCACCAATGAAAAGTAAAAGCAAACTGCTCTGTGTTTGAGCAGGAATGTCCTAGTGGGCATTCCTAGACTTTGCAAGAAGGAGCAATGCTACTCAATTAATTCTAAAGTCCTGAAAGACCCAATATTTGATCTATAAAACATTTTGCTTCTGGAAACTCTCTCTTGAAAAAGAATAGAAATTTAACTGATTTGTAGTCAGGAGATCCAATTAATTTTTTCTTAAACAATTTTCTCCAAAGTCTAGATCAAATAATCAAATAATTCTTCCTTCCCCAGATTGCCTTTTCAGCCTGGGTTATCTCTAAGCTGGCACTGTTTCAGCACAGGACACCACGATCTACTGTTAAACAAAAGAGCACAGTTGACTGTACTGAGTTAATTTTAAATGCCTCTCAGCTTTTTTTCCCCTCAAACCACCTCAAGTAACAAATTTACCTTCACACTGACACGGATGACAGCACTTTGTCATTCAGTTTTGTGCATCATTTGGACCAAAGATCACCATTTACTATGACGAAGCTTTTTAAAACAACTCGAGCTAGCAGGTGCTGAATGTGGCTGTTGGGGAGGGAATGCCCCAACTTCAGAAGGCACCCGAGAACTCCCCCAGAGACACGGCAGAGGTACCGCTGGGTCAGGCACATCTGTACAAGGCTTTGGTGCGCTGGCACCAGCTGCATGTTCACCGAGCCCTGCTTCCCGTGGAGATTGTCCAGTCAGGAGTCTCATTCAGCAGTGTTACCATTCCCTTCCCGGCGCAGGGAGCGCAGGGAGCACAGGGAGCCCGTTTCGCACCCAGCATTACCACCTAGTGGACAGGGCTGTGCTCCCGCGGCTCCGCTGCAGCCCTGCCGTCCCCATCCCGCGGGATAACCCACAGCGCCCTTGGCTGAGGGATTAATCAAACAAATCATTTGTCTGTGTTTGGGTCATATTTATTTCCTCTAAGTGCCCTGCCACTGTAGCTCCACATCTAAGGAACCACAAGAAGACCCATTAAAGATTCAAGCAGGGATAAATCAAATCTCCCCAAGTTATTCTGTCTCAGCTTGACGCTCCCTGTCATTTTTCAACCTTTTCTTAATACTTTCTACTTTATATTAAAACCCTTAGCATTTCTGAACTCTGAAAAATCCCAAGCTATCCTTCAAGACTCTTCATTTTATAAATATATTAAGGACACTATTAACATGCTTTGGTTCAAAGGGAACGAGTGCCCTGTTAAATTTAAAACCACATGAAACCTAAAGGGAAGAGAAAAGTCCGAAGTAAAGCATCTGGGACTAGACTGCAAAGCTATTTAGGTACCAGACTCCTGCTGATTTAGGAACCAACATACCTTGTAGACTAAAGCTGATTTATGATTCCCTCAGGGAATTCTGCATTTCATCACTGAATTTTCTGTTACCATAACACTTTGTCAACATCCTCATTCCCCCCTTTGCACCTCTCTCTGAATTGTTAATCTTCATTCTGCAAAGCCCATTAAAGGATTCTCTTTTACTTCCATTTCCTTTCATACTGTTTGACTGCTTTGAGTACCTTGAATTTCTGCTGCATTCCAGTCCTATCAGTCTCCTGCAATGCCTGTAGGTTTATTGGGTTGTGTATATTAAAAGATTACACAAATTTAACTAAATCTTTTTACTACTCCAGGTTTTCCTGGTTTGGACACAGCCTATTTTTTCCTGAACTTCCATAATCCAGGAGCCTTTGTTCAGCTGTACTTATCAGTATCCCTCCCAACTTCAGCAGGATTTAGGTCTTTCTGCCCACAACTGAGATTCCCAAGATTCCTAGCTTTCTGCTACCCAGTCATTACTCCTTTTTGCAAAGAGTCTTTTCCCAGTGACTGTATTTTATTGCAGAAGAACAGCTCCATGCAATGCCTAAAAATCATGCAAAAATCCAGTGTTTTAACTGGACAGATAAATCCCAAAAAGAATGACCTGGCACTTCTAAATCCAAAAGCTTAGAGAAGCATCTCAGGGTGTGTTTCCCACTGAAGCCAAGTCCAGAGGGCCAGGGACTGAGTGTTTACAGAGGTAGATAGCTCTAGGACATGGCTGTTACAATGGTCACACAGAAGCACTGGGAGCATTTGAGAAGCCTTGTCTTTTTTTCTGTCTGAATGCTGCACATTTCTGACTTAACGGCAATTTTAATTAGAGCCTACCAATCACAAAAACTAACAGCCTGGCAGCCCAGCAGGTTCCATGGAACATGACCAACTACAAAAAATGGGACAAGGTTCAAAAGCAAACCAGGTTATCTTCTTCCCATATGTCAGTCTCAG
This sequence comes from Lophotriccus pileatus, assembly GCA_035583135.1. Lineage (NCBI taxonomy): Eukaryota > Metazoa > Chordata > Aves > Passeriformes > Tyrannidae > Lophotriccus > Lophotriccus pileatus. The sequence continues at coordinate 1,733,141 of JAWWES010000021.1, forward strand.
CTATTGGCTCAACAGCACTGCACCCCCAGGGTCATCATTTGTCCTGAAACTTTCCTCAGTTTGCAAGCAAACACCTCTTACTGTTTGTTTTACTCTGCCCCAGTAAGTTTAGGTAGCTTTATTTTACAGAATACTTTCCTTTGGTTTTGTAGAATGATTGCTCATTTACACACAGGACTGCAAAACAAAATTAACAACCTACAATAAAAAGACATTTCTCTAACGAAGCGTGATTATTACCTGTATTGTGGCACTAAGCAAGGGCTGAGCACAGCTCCTTCTGTTAAGGCCATACCAAAACCTGCTAATATGATTTACCATCACTGGATAAAAAGCCAGTTATTGCTTGAACTGTGTCCAGCAAGGTACCAAACCATCACTGTGCTGTTCAGCAGAACCCCCAGTGCTGGAGGAGGAACGGCAGTGTCCTGCAGTGGAGCCAGTGCCTCCAGCACTTGTGTTTGGGGAACAGAACAAGGTTGTTTCTGTGGGCCAGTCCTGCACCTTTGCCTGAAAACATCCTTTCAGGCACAGGAGGTTTCCTGATAATGAACACAAAGACACACCAACCATTTGAGCATTTGTTTGTTTTCCTCACCTGTGAGGATACCTGGGGAGCTCAGGCTTCATGCAACCCCAAAATCATCCACAGTCACACAGTGAAGAGACCTGCTTGGTTTCCTGGCACTGTCCCCAAATCAGCTTCTAGATGCCTCAGACAGAAGGGTCATCTATCATTAGAAGAAAGGGCTGTTTTGTAAGGCACTTTACTCCTGAAATACATCTACCAGGCTGCCCAAGCCCACCATGCATCCACTGCAGCTGCACACTGACGATGGTGAGGAGGCCAGTGAGCCTGTCCCAGTAAGTGCTGTCTCTTAAATCTCTCAGAGGAATAAACTCTACCCAATTAGCAGCTCTACACTAATAAAACTGCACAGTAACCTGAAGGGGGTACAGTCATTTCACCGTACTGGTTTAACTCCAGCAGCCCAAGCTGTGAGCACACAAAGCTTTGGTAGATATAAAGAGAACACATTTCCTCTTAAGACACTGGGGTAAGACTTAATTCCCTTAAAGTCAGTGCAATGACTTGGTGGTGAGTGAGGCCCAGTGCCCCTGATAAGGAATATTCCTGTAGCTGAATCCCCTTGCAGGCCAATTAATTACCTCCATACCCCGCTGGTGTGTTCCAAATGTTATTTTTATTTCAAAATCAAAGTTAAATAACCAGAAATATCATGTGGCTGAGCCAAACTGTGACTTTATGGGTTTTAATTTTTGAGATTAAAGCAAAGTACAAAGACACACCCAGTCAGCAAAGTCTGGAGACAATAAGATGTAAAGCAATCCTCCTTCTGACCTCACATTAACACAGAAATCACCCTACAGCATGCAAGTGTCAGCCAACAACGGCACCTACTTATTTCCTGTCAGCTTGTCCCTTTGATCTAACCTGATCCTTCTTCACTTTATTAAAAACGTTCTAATCTTTTGTCTTTGATCTCCCTGTAGGATTCTTCAAAGAGCTTCAAATTAGCAAACATGCAAACAACAAAAAAATGTACTCTGTATCTGCAAGAAACAATGCTGTGGGGAGCCGTTTCCTTCCTCAACACACAAGTTTAATGAGGGGCAGCATTTTAAAGCCAAAAGATGCCATACTTATCTGTTGTTTATTGGCATTAGGGTGGATGACAGAGCCCAAGCTTTTTTACTGGGGGTGCTTTGCTCTGAAGGTGTAACAAGGCGGCCCAGCAGGGGTAGCAAAAAAGCCATGTGCATACTTCATTCAGGACGCCAGATGAAAGGATTATGTCACATTCAAGAGCAACAAAGAGCTCTGTTTAAGTTTGTACCAGGCTGGAACTGTGGGGCAGCCGTTAAAGACCACCAAGGTTTTAAATAAAACCGGACACTTTTAAGTTTCCTCAAGCTTTCCTTGTAGTAAATCCACCCAATATGAAGGGAATGTCAGTATCTCCCACAAGGAAGATCTCTGGAGATTTAAAGGGGAAAATAAGTTTATTGTATTTTTATATGTGTAAAACTTCTATGTCTATTTTAAATATCTCTATATGCTTTCTCTTCCTAAAAGTACCATCAGTTTCAAGGACACCACCACATTCATTTTGTTCCAGCTTAAACTTATTCAATGGCAAAATGTTTTTAGCAAGGAAGGGCACTACTCTAGATCCTTTTCTAGGTCTAGTAGTTTGCATCCTTCCTCTCCTACAGCTTTAATTTAGCTCCAAAGGTACATATTTCAAACAAAATTGGTGCCTTTTATTATTGAATGCTGCTCACTCTGGAAGAGTTATGAGCCCAGGTTAGAAAGATTCCAGAGGCTACTCTGTAAGTTCCTTGCATGCACCTTTCAGTGCAGAGTTGTGGTTTTAGCTCTTACTCCATGGGGAGGTGGATCTGTAACCAGGTTGAAGCAGTCCCAAATATCTTCATCACATAAATCCAGGCCACCCAAACCCCCTCATGACTGCAGTTAATAACCCAAGGCACAGACCAACATCTGCTGAAGTCAATGAGACACTTTAGCTGGTCTGTGAAATCCCAGTTATGAATTGTAAGACAATAACCCTCCTCAGTAAAGTCTCAGTCCAGGGGGAATATAACTAAGCAGGATTTGACCCAAGCTGGTACTCATGGACCTTGTCCCATAGCCCTAACCCTATGAAATTAGAGTGGGTAAAGTCCCCATACCCATTTTTCTTTCACTTCTTTATCATCCCAAACCCCACTGTGCTTACAGGTAGCAGGTATATAACTGAGAACTGAGCATGACTTGGGCAACAGAGTGCTTGAAGTCGTCCAGCTCAAATTGATGCAATTCATGTTCAAAAGCTATTGAAGATCAACACTGATAATTAGCTGTGGAGGAATCCAGTGAGGCTCTAGATTATCAGAGAATCATTAAGGTTGGAAAAGGCCTCTGAGGTCATCAGGTCCAACCTTTAACACTGCCAGATCCACAGACCATGTCCCTAAGCACCACACCTACACATGTTTTGAACACTTCCCGGGACGATGACCGCATCACTACCCTGGGCAGCCTGTTCCAATACTTGATAATACATTTGGGGGAAGAAATTTTTCTCAATATCCAATCTCAGTGTGCCCTGGCACAACTGGAGGCATTTCCTCTTGTCCTGATGCAAAGGGCCAAAGCGTTGGCCCCTCTTGTCCTGTCCTCCTGCCCTGGTCTGTCTCAAGTCATACTCAAGGTCTGAACTTGTCAAATTCATTGGTTACCCACTTTACTAACTTACAAAGTCAAAAGTGGTGGTTTTAATTAGTCCAAACCCACACAGGAATATTCAACAAAAAACTACTGGAATTGCTACTCAAGACTTTTTTTTTTTTTACAGTTCACTAGCACTCAAAATCTCTCCAACAACAAACAATATGCTCTGCTTTTATCCTGGGTGAAGGATTTTTCAAGCAGATATTGTCTCTTGTGGCTGTTGCTGCTGATGAAAGGCAGAGCTCAGCCTTTCTAGGAACTGCCACATACTTGAGAGTGTTCCAGATGCATGGGCTCAGGCCAGCTCCTTGACAGCCAGCTCTGGGCTCAGCTGAGTGCTGCCTGCTTCCACGCTCTGCAAGGATCAGCCCTTCCCCAGCTCCTGCCCTCCCAGCCAGGGACTGCCCCTTCAGCAGGGACTGCAAGGACAGCCACACTCAGTGCCCTCCCCACATGGTTTCCACAGGTCTGGCCTCAAAACATTTTCCTTAGAGGAAACACTGCATAAATCTCAAAAAATAGTTTAGAGCAATCTTGAAAGCGTGTCTAATTGTGAAACCACCATCAAGGAAAATCCAGTGACTAAAACAACTTGACTACACATATCTTTGAGAGTACACTTTTTGAAATTTCAAGTCCATCCAGCAGGTTTGGGAACTGTTGTTTTAAAAGACCATTGGGATTTTATGTTTTTCTTCTGTCAGAAAACTCAATATGAAGAAGGAACACAAAGGAAAAATTAAGAGCACAATAAAAAAAATATCTGGACATTACCAGCCATCTGGAAATGCTTAGCTTTAGGACTAATTTTTATCTGACTTATTTTGACAATCCCCATGTGCCACAAAACTAAAGAAAATTTGAAAAGCCTCTTTCAGAAGAGGTAGAGCAATACAGTTCCTAGCACTAAAGTCTAACTGAGAGAGCAGCCCAAAGCAGGCTCTTCTCTGCTGAATTTTCATTAATCCAAGCTGTTTAACCCTTCTCTCTGGAAGCCAAACTGTTTTCTGTTTGCCACACCCTGTAATCCCTAAAATACTTCATTAACGTGGCCTGTGAGCTGGTTCACTTTTATCTCCAGAGGAGCTGACAAGGTGCACACCCGTCAACATCCCACCGAAACTTCTCAAAACCAGATTTATGCAAGACTTTAATGCTCTCAACATGACTACTCTATCATGTACTATCATCTGCCTCACTCTCCAAACTCTGATTCCTTTTAACAAAAGTAACAGCAGGAACTGCCAAAGCAGAATATTTTCAAGAACAGCTAAACATAAAATTTTACCTGAGAAAAGGTAAAGGAATGAATGAAGTTTTCTTCTTTGTATTTGACTTCTCTATACAGACCCATGACCTGTCCACTTAAGCATTAGCACTGCAGATCTGTAAGTGCTTTTCATTTCTCCAGAACAGCAACAGGTTCAACTGAAGCTCCTGGTGTAGCTTGGGAAGTTTTATTTCTTATCCTCCTCCAAGCAGCCTAAGCTCACACTGTTACCATTATCGAGTCTGCAGAACTCTGCATGTAGTGCAGGATAGTTTGGAAATTAGAACAGTCCCAGCAGATCAGATCACTGTGAATTGGGTCAAAGGAGATCACTTATTGATTATTCCTGCCAAATTCTCTCTAAACAAAAGGACTGGAAGATGTCTTCACTACAGTCATAGCTCCCAGAGATGCTTTTTTTAGATCAATTACTATGATAACATATTCCTCCTTTACACACAAACCCACAAAGTCTATATTAAGTACATGTCCAGTGGGAATACAGTATGAATTTAGAGTAATTTTCTTTAAAAATATTAGAATTTTTCCTTGAATACAGTAATTATCATCTCAAGAACTCTTAAAATACATTCACAGATTAATTTTGATGATGAGAAGCTATTACATAGAGTCAAATTAGCATTGCAAGTGTAAAGATTGGTTTTTCTATACATATATCATCAAATTAACTACTTACACTGACTAAAGCATCTCCACACAGTATTTCCTCAGAGCCCTTCAAGAGGAACATGTCGTGCAGCAAACGCGCTGGTTTGAGGATTAGGGCTTGCAGGATTAGGGATTGTGTGTCATTTTTCGGGGCTGACAAGTTTCTGCTTACTGCAGGCACCAGAGCTCAGCCGTGCCCATCACAATTTCCCAGTTAGAACTGACTGGGGTGGACTTCATTATCTGAGAGCTATCAGTGAAGGAATCAGTTTCATTAGTGCAGGAATGGATATCAAGACAGGCTTGATATTAAACAGAAGGATTTAAAGCAATGCACTGGAGCTCAAAGAGCCCGTGTCTGTCACGCTGGAGGAGGATCAGGTCGGAGGGGCACTGTCCCCCCCTGGGCTCAGGGAACAGCGACGTTGTTTCCTCGCCCCCCAGCTCTGTCACTGACAGCAGGCTCCTGAACCTTACGCAGGTTTTGTGCCATTTCACCTTCAAAATGCAGCCACAGTGCCCCCCTCGTTACCTGCGGCCCCTCTGGTCCTGCCCTCAGCTGCCCAGGGGAAAACAGCCCTTTACCGCTGCTGTTCCATGTTTGACTGCAGCCCTGGGGCGTCACAGCAGAGCAGCCATTTGCCCCGTAAACAGTGAGGGCACCGTTTTGGCGATGAGTGGGCAAGTCGGTGAGCTGTGACCCTGCTGATTTCTCCCCCGCAGGTACAGTCCAGGCTGACACCGCGGCGGGAGGGACCGGCCATGACGGGGCCCTGAGGGGACGGCGCCGCCCTCCCGCCGCCAGGGGGCGCCCCGCGCGCGGCAATGGCGGGGCGGGCAGGGCCCCTCAGGAAGGGAAGGGCCCCTCGGGAAGGGCCCCCCTCGGGAAGGGCCGCGCTCCTCTCAGCCCCTCGGGCCTGGGATCCACAGCCCGCACACCACAGCAGGGAGACGCCCAAGGCGCTCCCTTCACCCCGACCGCTCCAGAAAGAGGAGGGAGCTGTGCACAAGGGGATGAGGTTTAAAACCTCCTGTGAAAGAAAACATGCTCCTTCCCTCTAGTGGGTTCTCTTTTTAGAAATCGCATTTTGTTAGAAAAAGTTGCTTGATAGAGCCGATCATAACGCATAAGACAGTATGAAGGTGTCAATGTGACGTATCAGTGGGATTAAGGAGGGGGTCCTGCCAGCAAAGCCGTGCAAAGCCGGGCATTGAGCGCAGTCAGCTTTTGTCACGAGGGGCTGGGCCACGAGAACCACAGTGTCCTTTCAATGCTTGTGTCTTACCTTTATTAAAGGTGTTACAGAACAATAGGCCAGAGCATGCCAGTCCACTAGCAAAGAGGGGTTAACAGTAGTAGAGGACCAAAGAGGATAAACAACTTGTTGACAAACAGGTTTCTCTATTTTTTGTTGTTGTTGGACAGTGATGCTGATTTAAGAATGTGAAACTGCCCCTCTAGGATACCAAAAATACACTTCTTCTGCTTTGCTTCATGAACTCTGGAAAACCGGTATCAGTCAATCCAGGAGTTTTCTTCTTTTTTGGATGGCTGTCCACATAGTTTACAGACAAAAACATGAAAACTTTTACCAAACATCAGTAAACTTTCATTTTCACAGTAGCATTCAGAAAAAAAAAAAATAAATCTGTGTCTTGCTCAAATGCATGAAATGTCTAACCTGAACAACCTACAGCTGTAGATTTGATTCTTTGAACACATTCTAGTTTCCAGCTTACAGCAGAACCAGTCCAAAAAGACAGAAGTTAGTTTACTTGGCTTCAGAGAACCTTACACAGTGAGTGAGGCAAATGTCACTAGGGCTGCACTTTAAAGAGTGAAGAAGTTTTACTCATCCATCATACCTTTTATTTTCTAATATCAGTAGGTGATCATCTTTAAGGAAGTTGAGGGGTAAGAACTGAGGAATATACCAGCTGCACTTTACAGATTAACAGCCACAAAAATAGAAAGCAACTAGACAATCTCAGGGTTTCACAAAACTAGTTTCCATTTGTAACACTTGACGCAACAAGATTAACTGCAACAAGTGAAGAAGCTACGTCTGTAAAGTGCTATTTTTGTTAGAAGTGGCTAAAAAAGCACAACTACAAGAGATTTGGGTATTCGGTGGTGAGATTGTCGATGTCCTCCAAGTATTTCCTTTCAGGCTCTGTGTTTTTTGATGAAGTTGATGAGCCCATTTGTTGAGCTATCGTGAGATGTCACTGGAGCATCTGACTCCAGTTCGGGCTCAATTTTCTTGGCAAGTTGTTTTCCAAGCTCAACTCTGCATTTATAAAAGCAGAAGAAGAAAGAAAAGCATTAGTGAACTGAAAAGCAGAAAGACATTAGTGCTAACAACTTCGAATACTATAAGCCACTGACATTAAAAATAGATGCTAGTAAAAGTAATTTCCCAGTGAACACTATGATGGTTTTCCCCTCACAAATTACTGACAAAGTATTCAACTCAGTGCCATTCATAAACAACTGGAGTTCTCACAGCTGCTTAGCTGAACAAACAGCTCAAATTAGTTCAGCAGAGTCCTTTTCCCTCAGTACTCACATGTGTGATGCAGCCTGCCCCAGTGAAGGCACTCAGCTCACTCCTGTTCACTGCTGACCATGACACTGCTCAGAACACCAATATATGGCACCAGGACAATAAACAGCAGCTGAGTTGCAGGTCTGGAAGCATCCCCTGCACTACAGAGGGCTATCCAGGAGTTATAGCCTCACAGGGTAAGAATCTGGGATAGTCCACCTGCTGTAGGAAACCAGGCTGCTCCTACAGTGTTCCCACATTCCCTTGTTTTGGATGCCACTCCAGGTTCTCACGTGTGGCAGTATAAGCTGTACTTACTCCTCTCCAACTCCTGATTTCAGAGTTTACAGCAGTACAGCTTGTACTTGACAGTCTTCCCTTCTCAGGTTCTACTACAATATTTTAAAGAGCATGGCTCTAAGAACACATATACAAAGGGTACCCTTCAGCCTTTAAGAAGGAAGCTTAGTGTGAACTGATATTCTATACCTGTAGAGCAAATGTGCTCTTCAAAATAAGCCCTCACAGCATAGGCAGGCTGCACCTGAAAAAGCTTACCTTTTCCCCAATCCCTCTACCTAAGCCTTCACACAGGATGTTGTACGGTTCCAATTAGTACAGATTAAAACCCAACTGATTAGCTTCTGATTCAATCTTCCATGGTGAGGAGTTTGTCCATTCCAGTGACAAGCTCCTCAAAGATGCTGTTGTGCACATGGAGCTCCACAGCCCTCAGTCACAGACGCAGACCTCTGCCAGGAATGTTCTTGTCTCTCCATGTAGGAGAACTCAGAGGTGCTCAGTCTTTGGCTGCTACTGCCTACTAAATGTTGCTAGAGGTAAAATAACTTTCTATAAGGGAAAATATCTTTCCTGTCTAATTCTCAGAGCCTGTGTTCAGCCTGCTTGACTACCTTCCTCATTACTGCCCCTTTTCTGCAGTCACAGGATTATTCTAAATCCAACTAAGCACAGGTCCTTAGCTAAAATTGTATCTACAAAGTCACTATGCACGACTGAATAAGGACACACAGTGACTTATCCCCAGAAAATGTTTTCACTCAAAACTATAATAATTTGCTCCAAGTATGACACTTTTTTGGTTGTCTTTTCTCTCAGTCAGGGTAGATTAAGAAATATCACAGTCAATAAATACACAAGTAACAGAACAAGGAAACTTACCCCCACTGGTCATAACTGTTAATATCCCAGATAACTCCTTGAACAAATATCTTGTGCTCATACATGGCTGCAAGCAGAAAGAGATTTATCAATAGACTTGATCAGAAAGTCTTACTAAACATTCCCAGAGGAGAGATCTGTTTACTCACCAATGATGGCTCCCAGAGTGAATGGGTTGAGTTTTGTAAACATGATGGAATTGGTTGGTCGATTTCCCTCAAAGACCTTTCAAAACAAAAGTTACATTGTCATCTAATATGTTGTAAAACTTATGCCAGAAGCTCATCTATATTTTTCTCACAGTCCTCACTGAACTATTTCCATTAGGAGTAAAAGCAAAGTCCTGAAAGCTCTAAGGACTAACACCTTCAGCCATAAAATTGTATCACTCCCATGTGTTACTACAAACACAAGAGCAAACTTCTCCAAGCAGCACTGCTGGCTACTGTGGGCTACAAGCAGTAAAAGAAGGCAATATCCCAGGGGTGGTGCTGAGGTAGCTCACCTCTCCTGGAATGCCCCCAAAGGCTCCAGGGCAGGGAGCTGCAGCCCAAGTGCTAAGTGTTCCTGCCCTGAGTGCTCCTGTGCCACCCCATCCATCCTGGCTGCTGCACTGCCCCCCAGCAGCAGAGCCCACGGGCCAGGGCCCGGTACCTTGTGGGGAAGGAGCTTGTCCAGAGCCTCCCCGCTCAGCCCGGCCGCCTGCAGCTCCTTCCGAGCCTCCTCCGCAGTCTTGCCCTTCATCAGCGCCTCCGTCTGAGCCAGGAAGTTGGCCAGAAGGATCTAGCAGGTACACACGAACACAGCTCAGGTTTCCACTCCCTTACCTGGTGCTCCGATCCATACCATGACCCAGTCTAGACTTACAACTCTTGTTAACACTGTAGCAGTTTTAGCTACATAAGGTGCACTATTGCTTTTTACCTCAGAGTGCCAGGAGACTTAATTACTATTTTAAAGTGCATCCAAAGGCAACCAGGACAAGCTTTGCAGAATCCTGCCCCTGCCCCTGGCAGCAAATCTCCCACCGAGAACAGAGGAGCCAGGACCTCACCCAGCCCTTCACCCAGTATAGTCTAAGCTTTTACTCCATGCTATGGAAGTCCAGGTGCAAAGATTAGTCACAGGTAACCAACAGGTTACCAAGATGCAATCCCTACCAAGATGGTACAAGTTTCTAGTTTCCTATTCCCTCTGTAATGTTAGCCTGCAAATTCACTTGTGTTTACACTGAAGAGACACTAAGAGTTTATCTACAGTCAAATGAAACCTTTACTCCCCTTCCTTTGCAAAGTCATACTCAAACTTCCACCCGTCCTTGGTGTTACCTGACAAAATAACTACTATTACAAATGCCATTCCAATTGTGTAATCTGAAATCATGACATGACAAATTTAGTGAGGAAACATGCTTTTTCTGAAGTATGTATTAAGTGGTAGACCTGGACATGCTTCCACCTGTGGAAGTTCAATAAAATTCTTAGTTCAGTGGAAATTCTCAGTTGGACAATACATTAACCTAAAAATTGTACAGGTTAAAAACATCTGTGTGGAAGCCACCACCCCAACCAAGCTATTACACTGATTAACCAAACAAGCTTCAGTGCCTTCAGCCACAAGATATATGGGTGCTCTGAAAAAGAACTTCGTACCTTGTGATGTAAGCCATTTCTGATGGGGTGCTGGGTCTGCACTGGGATCAGAAAATCACAGGGAATCATGCGAGTTCCTGTAAGAAAAGCCAGGTTAACAATCCTGCAACAGCCAAGTCCTAGAAAATCTTCAGTTCTCACCCTGTTTTCAGAGTTACTGGCAGACTCAGTCACTTCTAAAAGTTTTATAAAAGAGCTTTTTTATTACTAACGGAAGGGGGAAGTAACAACACAGCTCAGTAGCTGCAGCTTTATTTGACCCTCCTTATTGTAGGTAAAACCTGTCTCTTGTAGCCTCCAAAAGCCACTAACTAAGAGCCCTACAGCAGTGCAATGCTAGGCTAGGTAAGAACCCCATTTCCAAACCCGTGTTGACTCTGCAGACCCCTGCAGCTTTGCAGCCATTCAGAATTTAACTCCAGGATGCAGCAGGGCCTGGCCTCAGCTTACCTTGGTGGATGAGCTGGTAGAAAGCATGCTGCCCGTTGGTGCCAGGCTCCCCCCACACAATGGGGCCAGTGTTGTAGTCCACACGAGAGCCCTTCTTGGTGATGTACTTGCCATTAGACTCCATGTCACCCTGAAAGAAGGGAAGGGGTATCAGTCAGTAGCAGGGCAAGCTCCCAGACATATTTCAGCTATAATAACACCACTTGACTACAGAAATTCTCTAAGTATCAGGGATACAGCTGCTTAATTTATGGACATCAAGACAATGGAGGTATGAGGAAAACATCTTGAAAGTAACTGAGCGAAGAAGCTGATATCAATCTTGGCACCAGGCTCTTTAGGCCATTGATTACACGAATTTAAGGGAGTACGGTTTTAACCAGCCCGTGCATTCAGTCCTGGAGCCAGGCCAGAGGCTTTATGCCCACGTTCCCCTGGGAGCACTCCCTACCTGCTGGAAGTAGGCAGCGAAGCGGTGCATGTACTGGTCGTAGGGCAGCAGGGCGTGGGTCTCGCAGCCGTAGCAGTTGATGTACCACACCCCCAGCATGGCCAGCACAACAGGCGCGTTCTTCTCCAGGGGGGCAGTGTGGAAGTGATTGTCCTGCGTGACACAAGGGAAAACTAACACTTCTGATCCAGCAACTGTCACCCCTCCCAGCTCTTATATTGGTTTGATTGCTGCTTTGATCCAGGGAGAGTTTCCCAAGCACTGTTGTTTTAGAAGCACTGAGAGGACCTGGGCAGTTGAACTTTAGAAACCAACCTGCCCTCAGTTTTCTTACTAACAAGAAGAACAAACTGGAACAGGCATTCCACACTCACCATCCAGTGGGCTCCTGCGAGCAGACTCTCAAAGTTGTCAAAACCTAACAATGAAAAGAGTCAGTTTGTATTTATTATTACAACTCAAACTTGATTTTTCTTGTAGAGACAATTGTAAAACACTTTTGATTCTTTGTATGCAGCAAGATTCCCAACTGCTAATCGTTGTACTTTTTGTACTTAATTTAAAAGCTGTACTTTGACTTCTCCTGACATTTGCATTCCCTAAGCCAGGCATTTACTTATGCTTTAAGCCTGGACTTCAGAGCAAGTCCAACTTCATGAAACATAATTCAGAAAACCTTTGCCTAAAATCCCCATTCAGACAGAATGAACAACTAGAAGGAAAACAGAGGCATTTAATACAGAGCCTGCTTAAAGGCTATATAGTTTTCAGCAAGTTTGAACATTAAGTCACTTCATAGCCTCAGTGGGAGAGACATCCCCCAAGAAAACAGGGCAAGGCTGGCATTTTAAAACAGGGATTTCTGTGTTGGTCTGAGGAAAAACAGCTCTAGTAAGATTCTCAAAGAAAAAGGCTTCCCCCGGCCCTTCCCTGTTCTCTCAACAATTCACCTGAGTTTGCTTTATAATTGGGGTATTTAAACCTCCACTTGCTTTCACTATGGAACAGTTTAACTAACTTTAGCTTCCTTTCCTGCAAAGACAGAAATCCTGACTCGTATGTAGGAATTAGGAGGTGAAGTGTTTGGCAATCAAAGCAGCAGCTCTACCTACAGTCAGAAGGCAGTTGTGGGAGATGAAGGGTCTAAGGAAGAAGTGCAGATAGACTGGCATGTCAGCAGTCAGCACCAAATCTGTCTGACAGCAACAATGAACAGTTATTGCAGACAAAACAGTCAGCGCCTGACTGGTTTATTTTGCTCTTATCGTAGGTTTTTCTACACATGACAACTGCTATTCATATAATTCCAAAACCACCAAACCCACTGTTATTCTTTTAACCCCAGTCTAAGGGAATTCTAGCTCTTGTTTAGAAAAACAAGTGACATTATAGTTTCAGGCTTTAAACACTTGAAAGCAGTGATGAGGGAACGAATGTAATCACCAGGCTCTGTAGCCAGGATGAGCAATCACTGGAACACAAGGAATTAGGAGGAGGAGACAGTTAACAATACTGAGCAGAGCTCATATGCAGCACTGGAGACACAGGATTTTGATGTTTAGTGGTTGTATATTCACAGGTATTAAACACCCTACTCCAAGCTTAGGAATGGCAGTTGTGAGGTCTGATTTTCAACACTGACAGGGCTTTACACAAATCAGTCACTTTTGGCTATACAAGTGACTAAAGAGATGCCATTTGATTATTTGTACCCAAATATGGGTAATTTCCAAAACTGCATTTGCAATACTAAAATACTGACATTTCCATTGCATTACAGACGTTTTTAGCACAAATATCCAACTGCTCAGAGTAGGCTGGTAAATAATGTTCACCCCAAACCTGATCCACAATCCCCCATTGTTCAAGCATTCCCCAGGTATATTCCTGAAGCAAACAGACTAACTCTTGGCAGGGTGAGCTCCCAGGAATACCTACCAATATGCAGGGCAATGGAGAGACCAATGGCAGACCAGAGAGAGTAGCGGCCACCAACCCACTGCAAACGAGACATCGGTTTAGATGGACGAGTGCAAAGCTTTGACATTCAAACTTATTCAAGCTATTAGGAAACAGCAGCACGTGTTTAGACATCAGCAAGAATCAATATTCTTTCTGGTTACAGTTGACTACATATTATATGGCACAGTCAAGGGAACCTGCACCTCACAGTAGCCCCCTGAGGTTACCCCTCAGGTATGCATTTTTTCCAAGTGTGAAGTTATCCTACTTGTCCAATTTATATCACATCTGTGGAGCCAGATCCCCTGATTCTAGTTCACTTCCAAATCCGAAGTTTGCAGCTTGTATTAACTGCTTTCATAATATCATCCCCCTCTAGGTAAAGCCTCCTTCAGCAAGATTCTGAGCCTATCTAGGGAAAGGTAACACTCTAGATAAAGTCCAAGCAGCAGCTTTAGAAACTGGTTTGGCAGGCAATTACTCAATGAGACAAACCAACTTGTTTCTAATTAAGTATAAGGACAAGACTAAGGGCAGTATACTTTAAATATGCATCTGCTACAAACTATCAAATTAGGCTCCCATTTCTGATGTCTGACCTTTATAGGCCCAGCTTATACACTGCACACACCAACAGTCAAATGTCACAGCTTATAATAACTGCTTGCACGGAGCAATAAGCCAAGACTCGGATCTCCTGTTACTCCACAGCTGACTGGACAGCCAAGAAGAACACAGAAGGCTCCTCTTCAGACCTTTGACTGCAGGATTTTAATGTCATGGCCAAGAGTTTTGCTTGCCTGACACGTTCCCAATTTGCCTTTAGTTGAGAGTTTTCAGGTGTTTCAGTGCACTGAATACAACTACTATAATTTAGGTGCTTTGGCAATTTCCACACATCTAGTTGGAATCACTTTACTTGCTTCAGAAAATGCTAACAGTCAACATCTACCACATAACATTAGACATTTACTTACATCCCAAAACTCAAACATGTTCTCTGTGTCAATTCCAAAGTCTTTAACTTTAGGCTAAAACAAAAAACCACAAAAAAGCACGTAAGAACACCATAAGTAAAACCTACAGTATTAAAAAGCTTTATATTCAGCAAACAAACACAAGTTGGGTACCTATTAAATACATAATTCCACAACTACATCTTCTATTTTAAAAAATGCATATCATCCATCACAAAAATACACCTTCATTTCCAGAGATATCTATCACTGTTCACTATTAAAAATCAATAACATACATTCATTTTCTCAGGAATATAACTGGCCATATAGTTCAGAGTTGGACTGACATTCACTTTCCAGTTAACAGAACCCTAATGCAAGCAAGGCATTTCCCAGCACAGTACCTGACAGCCTGCCAGGGACTGCACAGTTCTCCCTAATTGGTCTCTCCACTTCATATATTTGCATTAAACACCACATCAGGTACATTACGTTCATCAGAAGCATTATTCAAACTACCTGTTCCACTTCAGCCCTCGCTTGGAGTTTAGACTAATATTTGTTTACATAACTGCATTCACACATACGTAGGCAATTACAGGTAATACTCATTCATAACAAGTCATTTCAAGTATAAAAGGTCTTGATTTCAGATTTAAAGCTGTAGCAGAAAAAGCACATATCTATAATGGAAGTTCAGTGCTCTTAGAAGTGTTTCAGTTACTTTCAGTAGAAAAAGGGCTTCCTTTCAAGAGGAATGCTAAAGTGTGGTATTCAGGTATCTTAAAAGATAGGCTTCCTTACTGGACTATCAAGTGAGGCCATCTCAAAGGTACACAGAAAAAATAAACTCTGCTGGTTATACTTACAGCATTGGTAGACAAGGCAACGAAATGCTTGGCCACAGCGGAAGGCTTAATAAAGATAAAAATACAGTTAGATCTAAAATACTAATTATTTTAATTTCTGGTTATAAAGCTGACCTGCTACCATTTACACAGAAAACTATTGACTATCAGCAGTTATTTTTGTATTACGAACTTGAAATCACGTAATTCACATTGGCTGTGGGATTTGGCAGCATGCCCAAAGATCCCATTCCCATCAGTCCCTCTGGAGAGCAGCACACCAGCTCCCTCGGAGCAGTTATCAGCTGGACAGCACCTCCAGCACTCCACAGCACATGGAGTTGGCTGTGCAGGCACAACCCTTTCAGCCAGGGTCAAACAATCAAGACAACTGGAACTGCTGATAAACGTCAAGCTCGATTTAGACTTTGGTCTCTCCGTGTGTGTTCTGGTGAACAGTTGTTTGCAACAGTAGTCTAGTGAGGAATTCCAAACTAAGTACAGCTACCCTGACTGAACAGGTTAAAGACCCTCCTAATTACCTGAAGAGGCAGTATCTGCTTTTTTCCTTGTAAGAGTTGGAAACAGGAGAGCATGAGCCAAATACAAGGTTTCTATTCATAGCACAGCCATCTGCCACAGAAATGTCAAGAGTATCACTCCAACCACAGCTTCATTTCTAGTTTTTGAAGACTTGACAAGAAGTAAAAGGTAATGCCACAGACATTGTACTCCTGGCTTTTCATATACTAGAAGTTCTAACCCAGTATTGGCCAGCTCCGAGGCAAACACTGCACTCTGTCACCTAACAGAGAGGATCTGGGGGAGCAATGCATGACAACCACTTATAATGAAAAACTAGTGGGTTTCTTACTTTGACTGGACAAGCAGTCTGTCACTACCAAAGCACGGACATGATCTAAGTACAGCACTTGCTGAGCTTATGGGCAGCCACTGGCTCTGCTCCAAAGCACACAGAAGGACCAGGGAGGAACCACAGAAGCAAAAGCTGCTGCACTGCACTCCAGTTACCCCCAGCCAGTCAGACTCACATCGTTAGCAGCACGCAGGAACCACTCCTTGGCCGTCTCTGCGTTGGTGATGGTCTCTTGGGTGGTGAAGGTCTGCACAGCAAACACAAAGAGATGAGCAAAACACTTCTTAAAACAAACAGCTTCAGGTGGTAAAGCATCACAGCTTCCAACAAGCAGAGCAGAGTGCTTCCAGAGGTGCTACCACACAGCTGCTGCCAGACTGCACAAGAAAGCAAACTCTTTCATCCAGTGAACACTAGTGCTGCTAGATTTACCCATCTAAACTGTATGTGCAACTGCAACAATTAGTCCCCATTTCCTACCTTCCCACCCCTCTAACTGATCTGCAAAACTTTGAGACTAAAGTTTTCTGCTCTAGTCTTTTACTAAAAACAAACTTCTACCACTCAACTAAAAAGGACCTAATTGAGCATCAAAATGGGATACCTCAGCTGGACTGTCCTCTTGTTTTCCATTCCTATTTTTTCATGGAGGAACACTCATTTCTGCTAAGATTCTAGCCATAATTTTGGTTTGCTGATTAGAGGAAAACATTTTCCTGCTCCGTGAAGTGTGCACAGAAGTTCAGTCATGCAGTTTTGCAAATATCTACAACCATTCTGATTTACTCAGCCATCAAAATTTAGCTTTAAGGGTGAACACTAGATTCAACCTACTCTCATCCATCTCCAGAAATATTTCATTATGAAACACAAGCCTGTTATGGAAAAAAAATGCCATTCATCCTCTTCCAAATGTATCCAATTATCTAACTACAGTCTGGCAAACAGAAACTGAAGTGTTACTCTTTCAGTCTGGCCGCTTTCTAAGCCTTTGAACCGTGATCCCTGGACTCAATTATTCCAAGTAACCATTAGTATTACTTTGTGCAGTTTCCTTGTTATGCCATAAGTTGTTGCTCAGCTGCAGCATTGCCAAGATTAGATAATGAGCACCAAGGCAGAGCATGGCCAGCACTGCACATGTTCATTTGCTGCAGACTGTCTTCAGCAGCAGAAAGGTTCCACTGTGCTTTACAAATGAAGGCAGCCCGAGTTACATAACTGTGGAGTTTGCCTCCATCCCTTCCCTCTGCTCAGACAGAACCATTCCTCAGAGGAAGATGGAACTGGCAATTATGGTTACAGAGTCAGTTATTAGCAAGGCAAGACTCAAAGGCAGCTATTCAGTCTGTAATCAGAAATAAGTGCCACCTTAAAGAGGTAAAGATAGTCTGCTGGTACTTCCTAACTAAAGCAGCTTAGTATTTATAGTGCTCAAGGAACTCAGCATTTAAGTGATTTAGGCGAAGGTATTTTGTTACTATCCTAAACCAAAATGGAGAGTCTTAGCCAGAACACTTAACAAGTGCACTTAACATACAGGACCAGAAGTCCTTTAGGAATGAGACAAGACCTGGAATTTCAAAGAAATAACTACATAGGATCCTACGCTCCACCCCCAGAGGTGTACAGGAAAACAAACTGTTGTGAATAAAACTTAAACTTGCATTGACTGAGAAATATACCCCAGGCAACCTGAAACTGCTCATGTATCTGGTTTAGGTTAAGTAATTTTCAGCTTTTGATTTATGAATCCCCAAGTATTTCAGTGGCAACACAAGCTTGTACTGCAAGTTTAGAATGAATCCCAACAGGCCCATTTAGAAATGATCCCCATTAGAAGTCCCTGACCTAGATCTTCCTGTGGACAGACCTCTGTTCTGACTGAATTCTTCCCAGGTAGAGCAAGTCACACCCCAGTGCTTGTATCAGACATACCTTTGATGCAATGATGAAGAGAGTGGTGTCTGGTTTGAGCTCAGCCAGGGTTTTGGCTATGTGAGTACCATCAATATTGGACACGAACCAGACACGAGGGCCTCCCTTGGAATATGGTTTCAGGGCTTCAGTTACCATCAGAGGGCCCTGGACAGAAGCCACAGTTAGATTTTATTGTCACTGTAGGCACATACACACACAAAGAGGCACAGGGGGTACAGAAGGCAGGAACTCACCAAGTCAGAGCCACCGATGCCAATATTGACCACGTCAGTCATTGCCTTTCCAGAGTAGCCTTTCCATTCTCCACTGCGGACTCTCTGGGGCAGAAAACATTGCAATCATGTGTTATACTTACACTAAGGCCAGGGATTCTAACCCTGGAAATGGGCTGTGCTTGCAGGCATTGTTGTAGAAAGTCTCCCAAGAAAACTTTCAGGCTTCTAGACCTTCAGGCCTACACTCAGAGCTACCTTCTTATGTAGATGTTTGCTTATGCCTGAGATTACACTTCACTAAAAGCTGCAAGTCTAACACACATTTAAAAACACACTCCAAGATCAAACTCTCCTCCTGTGTGGACTGTGTAGCATTTATTGTTGGCAAAGGCAAGAGAAATCTAGTTAAAAATGAAAAAATCTTGGGAATTACACTATTTGCAAATATTTGAACCTGGAGCAGTTCTTTAATTGTCTTTTATTAGAATTGACTTCACTAACTAAACTGGAAGACACCAATATTAATAAAACCACTGAAATAGAGATTTACTGGCAAATCAAATATTCAAAAAGCTTTTCCACTGCATGTATGCTCTGCAGTAGGATTTATTTCTGGGCTACACCTTCACAGCACATAGTACAAGTTTCTGCTCTATTCGTGCTCTTTAAGATTCACTGAGAGTTCTAAAACAAAATTACAGCCATTAAGTAGCAAACTCTGCACTGAATTTTGCCCATCTATCACCTCTGCATTAAATTTTTTCCAAACACAAAAGTAATCTTTCTGGAATAATAAATCCTTCCAAGTAAATTCCCCAATTCTAAAGCAATTTTTCTACAAAGCACTTAGTTATGCTGATAGTTGCTCTTCTTCCCTACAGATGTTTAAGCTTTTCATTTTTCCATACAGAAAAACCACTTCTAATATGCACAGTCCTGTACCCCATAGATGATGTTGCCACAGTCTTAAAACCCCATCTGCTAAGTAAGTCAACTGAAACAAGCACCTTTGTTAATATTTTCAAGGAAACTGCTTATCCTGATTTTTATTTTGCAGAGAAGAGACACCCGCATGGAAAGTGGTTCCATGTGGAGCAGTCCATGTGGCCAACAGGCTGTGGTGACTGACACCATCGAGCAATCAAGAGGGTGGCACCAGGGAAAACTCTTGTTTTGCACTACCAAAACCTTAACCAGCTGAAAGCTCTACAGTGGCAGAAACCAGAGGATTTCTTCAGCCATTCAATCCTCCCAATATTTGAAGAAACCACCAAGTTCAGACCAATTAGTGGCAGTTATTGTGATTTGGGAACTGGACACAAGCCAGGCTCATTTTGCACAGGTTAAAGGTTGGTCACTGCCACCTGGGTAAGACAAAAGCAGCCAAGCAGGTCCAGGTCCTCAAGCCACATTTAAAATACATGAAAACTATTCAGGGAGCTTCTACTGCAAACAAAACAGAATCACAAAGGATTCTGTTAATAAAACCAGAAGATCTTTAAGAAACTATTTAAATAGAGTACAATCAAATTGCAGTTGAGCTGGGAGCCTCTCCCTCTCTCCTGATCTTACACAAATTGTTAAGAGGCAGTTTCTACTCGAAGTCAAGTAGTTGAAAAATTAGCAAAAAATAAAGAGACATTTGAATGGCACTTAATGATTTACAACTTCCAAAGTAAACACAAGATTACTGCTGAAAGAGCAAGATCTAGAAAGCCCATTAAAGAAAAACCCAGCTGGGACCAGAGAGAGAAGAATAAATCAATAAAAACAACTCCAACTCCACATCTGAGCCAGAACTATCATAAACCTCAAACAAGAGGCCAACAACTCCTGTGATCCAGTCTACAGTCAGTGCTTCCCAACACACCTGAGAGAACCTGGCTGGGTAAGGAACAAGTGTGACAGATAAGCTATGGTGGTACTTCATACCTGGCAGAAGTGTTTCATCTTGTCCAACACTTTGTTTACCTCCGGAACAACATCCTTCCCATCTACAAGTATTGGCACGTTGGAGCGGTTCCTCAGAGCAATGTGAAGCACAGCTCGGTTCTGAAACAAGGCAAAACAAGATGAGGCTGTTTCCAAGTTCTACCCAGAGGCCTCAGCTGCCTCATCCACGAGGCAGTGTGATCTCCGAGACCTAAAAATCCTTTAGATTAACTGGGATTAGTAGGGCAGTATTTTCAGTGTGTGCACATACACACACCACCAGCTCCCTGAATCACCCTCTCACTTCACACAGCCGGTGCAGAGGACTCACAACAGCACAGAACATGCAAAGCAACAGTTTACTTGGATAAAACACAACCTCAAAATGCCCTAAAAGCATTTAGAAATCGAGGTTCAGAATTCGGCAATATTCAGTACTCAGTGATCTTTATTTTGGCAGGCTTCAGATAGACAAGAATGAAATTGCTTCTTAATGATGACAATACTAAAAAAATCTATTAGAACAAGCAGCCAAAGTTATTTTCTCTGGCACTTTCTCTATTACCCTGAGTAATCCATTTCACACAGGAGAGGACAAATAACTTAAACGTTTGACAAAAAAAGGATACAATAGCCACATTAATCTATCCACTGCCCACAAGCAAATGTTGCCTGAATATTTGCACACCAGACAAGTAGGTGGTAGTTGTGTTATGAGGAAAAAACCCCTTAGCATGCACTTTATGATGTTAATTCTCCACAGTTGCACACAAGTCAAAGCACTGAAATCTGGCCCGTGGTTTGCCTGTTTAAGAGCTTAACAGCTTTAATCCAGAATGAAGGAGTTAGTCAATACTAATGAACAAATTAAAAAATTAGTCTGCTCTACCTCATTGCTCCTCACTACAATGAGAGGCATTGTGAGACAAAGACAACACCGACAATATGAACTGCCAAGTTATGATTTAAATACCAAATGCTAATTCCAAAAATCATTGAATCTGTGGTTACTGACTCGCAATACGAAAAGCTTCTTTCACTTGCTAATTAAAGTGTACCCACTTAAATTTGGGGTGAACAGAGGCAATTTTTTTTTGCAGCACTCAGCCATGCAACAGTATTTGGTAAATATTGCTCACTACCAGGCTTGAAGGATGCTTTGTCTTAACCCAGAGGAGCAGTCAAATTGGACCTGGTATCTACTGCTAAGCAAAGTGTTTCCCAAATATCATGCAGGCTGTGAAGACTGTCCCCATGAGGAGTGGTCAGATGAGCTGCCTTGTAAAGCACTGTCTCCGTGCCATATCAAGCTGCAAGTTTTAACTCATCTGGGACAAACACCTGGCAATGCCACACTTGGGTGCACTATAACGAACTTCCACATTAGCACACACCATACAGCCAATGCCTGCAGCACCAAACACAGACAAGTCTGAAATACTTAAGACAAAAATCTAAAAAATGTTCTAAATCAGATCAAGGGTAGTGGACAAGTCAATTCTTGCCATTAAGCAGCTCCCTTATGTCTTATTGCTTGTGGTTCAGTCCCACTGTTTGACAGATGCTGTTTAATGTCTCACAACAATCTCATGTTGTCCACATAATCCTATTACAGAGCCAAACCAACTTGATTTTCTATACAAACAGAAAAACACTCAAACCTAACTCAACTTCTGACTTAGGAACACCCTGATAAGAAAACAGAAGTTACTAGACTCACAGTGCAGGTAGTTGATACATTAAGTGGTATCAAGACAGCAGCAGAAACCAAATGCAACAGTTTAATACTGTCTTTTAAGTGCTTTCTGGGAAAATCACATCCTTCTGAGCAGATTTCAGCTGCTCTCACATAGCCAGTGACAAGAACTCCATAATACACAGTCAGAGCCGGGCTGACCCTGTAGTAATTTGTGTTACACACAGCTAGTGAAGGGCAATATCTGAGAAAACTCTCCCGGGAGAGTTAAGATTTCTCACCCTCTTCCCCTACTTCCTTTTCCCACTTTTTTCACTAGTTACACCTGTAAATTGAAGGCATTAATACAGAAGGAAGAGGAACCATTTCTCCAGTGACGCTTTATCCGTTTCTGACTGTGCATTTTAACGAACATGAATCATTCACTAACAATACAATGTCCAACTGCTGAGTTACTTTAAGCAAACAGCTTGTGCAACAGCTAAAGCAGTCAATAGCCAAGTCAAAGGACTTCTGTGAGTTTGCCCCAAACTACTAAATAGCCTTTAATTTTTAAGGCAGACTAATAAAACCCACTATACTGCTGAGTTTCTAGTTTTCATCCTATTTTTCACACTGGAAAAAGTACAGTTGGCTTTCTGTATGTTTTAGTGAAAATTTAACCACAGCTACAACCTTCAGATCTCCACAAAGCGAAAGGGACTCAACCTCTTACTGAAATACAATGGCTACATTTCCCAAGATTGTTTATAGTCTTGACTGTTAAAGGTACCCAAACCCAAGCAGCATCACAGCCCAAAGCAGAGTCTTACCCAATCCTCACCCACACCTTGGAGGCTGTTACTAAGCTTTATGAACACTGACATTAGGCAAAAGCACATAAGGGATACCTGGGATGCAATACTCTGCTCCATGCCCTTTGCAAGATCTAACTCATCTTCCTCTCTACAAAAGAGGGAAGAGAAGAGAAAAAATACCACCAAAATCTCTAAAAATGTAAGGGATGTATCGAAGGATTGAGTAGCATTATTCACACACATTTTCTGCTGTTTTTAGTAAGAGCTGTAAAAATGTCTCTTGTAAGTAGTGCAGCAAACATTACAGCCACTCAGCCTTTCCAAGGAGCAATTAAAGTAAGTTTTTTCAAGACTGTGCTTCCACAGATGCATGAACATCCACACTATACAGGCACAACTAAAGGGGAAGGACCCTCAGACAGAAATAGCCTTACCTCAGTGAAGTTGATCTTCTCCCCGCTGAACATGCGCTCTCTGGCACTTTCCACACCCCTTGACTTGGCCTGAGAAATGCAAGAACAGATTCCTCTTAAAAATAGTAGGGAGTCAACAAGTACTACAAAGGCCCTGCTACATCAAAGACTACGAACATTTAACACAAGAGAGTAAAACACAAATGATATTAGAATAAAAGACCCACTAGACTCTAGATAAAAGAATTGATTCTCCCATTTTAAAGCAAGTATTTGTATTCTGTTTCCTTAAGAGGTTACAGAGTAACATGTGCTGAAAGACCAACATGCAATGAATCCATATTAATTTCTCTGTTCCATGTTGTCACACTGCCACAGGAGTCAATGATTCTTTGCACTAGCTTAGAGTTTATTTTTTTAAAACTGAAGAGCAGCGACAGCAGTTTTGCTATGGCTACTTTTGCTAATTCTTCCCTTTTTAAAAATCTGAGTCCTATGTGTCTATGCCAACACTTAAAGAAGGAAGGGTTGTAAACGAGGACACCCTGCTAAATTGAAATTAATGATACAGACTTCTTCCTTAAAAGAGATCCAACTGCAAATGACTCTCAAAAGTAAAATTGCATGACATATGAAATATTGGTTCAATGGCAGGTACAGAAGCCATGGCCTTCTCTTGCAATTTTATAGGAATCTCTTATTTTACTGCAGACCTCAATAACAGAGCTATATGTCAATGGAATTTATGCTGTCAAACAAACAGCTCTGCACGTTGAAAAACGGCCTTGTAACTTGGGGCTAGATGACAATGCAGGAATCTGAACAGCGCCAAGATCTGTACAGATGCCTTTTAACTTCCACGGTCTCTCAGCCCCAGAGCTAGAACATCGAGCTGCAGGCACAACTTTGCTTTTTTTAAAAGCTATTTGGTTTATTAATGCAACATTTAAATAATTACCACTTCCATCAGCATTTTCATCACGTCTTCTGTAACAAGGTTCTTGGAGTAATCCAGTAAGATATCCCCATGGTCAGTGTTCAGAGTCAAGCTGTCAAAACCAACAGGCTGTTTAATTGCACCTTCCTGAACAGGGCTCCTCTACATATTACACAACAACAGGAACGCTAATTACACTGAGTTAAAGATGATGTGAGTGACCAATCTGCCCAACAAGCTGCAAAAAATGACTTACCGGTGTGTTCTTGTTATTGAAGACCATGTTTTCCAACACACCGAATTAGTGTCCACTTTCTGCTTGTGAAAATCCAAATACAATGAAGTATATTTGATGCATAGTTGGACAATCACATTCTGTTTTCACTGAGACACCAGTATTCCCCAGCAATAATTAGCTTTTTCCTAATGTATCATCAGTAAGGAGCTTCTCACATTCTCCTGCTGCTGAAAAATTAACCTGTCTTCCTACACATTCTTTTAAAAATACAGTCACTCATTCTTTCATACAGACTTGAGACAGCCCAATTTAAAAATCTATACAACTTCATGTACAGAAACATTCTGTCAACTACTATGCAGAATTAAACCCCATTTGCACATGGTTTATTCTCACAGTCCTCACTGACTCAGTGAAAATCTCTAAATTACTTGACTAATCGTCTGCAAGCTACAGCCTAACAGTGCAGAATACAAGCACATATATATATAAATTCATCTGAAATGAAACACAGTAGAAGCCTGTTTGTATTTGTATCCTTGTGCCTGTGTGAGTTCTACAGTTCCTCTGATCCTTTACAACACTGTTTTTCTACCCATTTCTGCTTTGCATTATTTTCCAACCAAGTATGTACATTTATTCTGACCAAGGAACTGAGTTCAGTTACTCACTCAGCCTTCTATATAAGCACATCTTGCTCTCCCTGTTGCTCCACACCCTCCCCAGGAAATTGCAGCCATCTCGATTCTCAGTGTTTCTGCCTTGGTCACTGCCCCCCCTGCTTTTTCTTTCTCAATACCTGAGCACACAAACATGCCCTGTCATTTTAGTCACCACTAAAGAGCCTTCCCAGGGACAAACCACGGCACAGTTGTTATGCCAAGCATACATAACATGACAGAGCAGGCAAGATTCTGCAGAGGAAGGATGGAGCTGAACTGAGTTACAGTAATTACAGCAAGGCCTAAACATTTTGGTGGTTTCAATTACTTCAGGAAGAGCACAGTAACATCTTTTTTGGCCTTCAAATAAAAGAGGTACTAACTAAGGGAAGGAAGGTCTCTTCAAGCATAGTCTGAGAGCTGTGTTTCTTTTATAAGCAAGAACACGGGCAAGCAAGGAAAACCAGTATCAGTGCTGTTAATCACCTTCTGTTCAGTGGGCTGCAAACAGCAATCCTGAAATCCAGACCATCCAACACAAGGATATCTGCAATATGGCTGGCTAAGGGAAGGACTGGGACCTGTCACCTGCCAAAATTGCCATTCATTGATACAGTACAGGAGAAAAATAAGAACAAGTCTTCAAAATCTGATGCAATTTATTTACAGGCTCATCTCAGACTTGAACACATTTCACTAATGATACAGCAAGGCCATTGGTATAATAACACTTCTTCAGTTTAGAGAAGTACAACTCTTAAAATTCTCCTTCTATATTAAACTGTGGATGATAGTCAATCCCAGTGTTCTACTCCCAAAGAAAAGATTAGGGTTTCATGTTTGTTTACCTGACATGTAGCTTACACCTACAATTCATTATCTTACTTATATGAATACAAAAAAAAAGAAAAAAATATCTCACTAGACCTAGAAGGCAAAATACCCCACGAAATTATGGCTGCATTCAAGCCACTGCTCCTTGGAAGAAACTGCAGAAAGGTGCTACCCAAGATATTTCCTGCACAAAGGAAGCAGAGGCCACCAGATTGAGCTCCCACGCACGGGGTGGAACACAGAGCGTACAATGTAATCTCCCGCTAAGCCCTTACACCAAGGGATCCACCCTTGATGTAAACAGCAGCTCAGCTGTGCTCTCTGCCCAACTGCCCCCTCTGCAATGCAGCAGCTCAGGGCAGTGCTGCCCAGGTGGGACACGAGCCCTGTCACGTCAGCCACAGCCACCCTGAAGTGATGCAGCCCCTCTGCAGCAGCTCACCTGCAGCACCTCAGTGATTTCATCTCCCACCACGTTTTCCATTTAGATTGGAGGCTCCTTCTGATCCTTCACAGTGGACAAGCCAACCAACAGGAGTGTGATACCCTTATACCTTCTAATAGCTATTTGCATCAGCACTGCCTAAATCAGCACCCAGGTCTCTATTACCTGCTGAGTTTTATGATGGCTGCATCACATCAGTTCTAACCCCTTCAGAACTAGTAGTTTCCAGTGAACAACCCACACTGTTAAGACCCCCTGTTCCTACCAGACCGTTCCTTACCACCTTGGGTAGCAAAGGAAGCCAAAGATGCATCTCACAGGTGTGACTACACTAACCAGGAAAATAGGATATACAAGTTCTGAGGTGGAAAAAAGGACAAAAGAACGAAAGGATTTAAATTGTGTAGGATGCAATCAGAGAGTGTAGGGTTCTTACAAGAACATTAAATAAATACCTATGCTCAAAGATATAATATTCAGATTAAAAGTTATTCACACCAGTCTGAAATTCCTCCAGAACCGGTATGAGGAAGCCCTTTCACATGGGTATAAGTTTCTCTTTTCCTTCTAAAGGAAGAGAGACAGTCAGTGATTTTATGATAATACCTACAGGGCTAACAAATATATTCATAAAGTTTAATTGCACATGAGGAGAGCAGTGCAAACTGCAGAGGGCCAAAACCTCCAGGCTACTTGGGTTTTGAGGAGGTCTTAACTGCCCTCATCCTGCTGGGCTGGCTCGGAGTGGCCATCACTGGTACACAAGCAAATCTGTCCAACACAGGCCATCAGCTCTGCAACTGTACTTCGCTATAAGAAAGTTCTCCTAGTCCAGAACGTTCCTTGGTTTATCAGGAAGCAGGACTGAAATAATTACAAGAAAGGATTAAAAGCGATGACATTAACACTTGAACTGTGTCGACACTCTACTTATGGGGAGCACAAAAGGACACGGATTTGGGCAGCTATTTGAAACAGATAACCCGGGTAAAGAACATTTCATGAAGAAAATCCTGGAGAAAAGGCAAAACTGAAACCAGAACTAGCTCCACTTAGTGAAGAGTTGGTAGATTTGTATAACGTAATACTCCAAAAATTTAGCATAGCTTTTCCATCAATGCAAAGGACATCTTAGCTCTTGTATATCGGTATGCAGGACTTCACATGCACTGTTTAATTACAGTTTAAGAACCTTCTAAGGAGACCAAAGGGGGGGAAAAAAAAAAATCACTTCACCTAGGACACTAGTGAAAAGCCTGATGCATGCAACAAGTCTTATCGCAGCACTCAAGAACGGCGGGCCATTTTATCACCCAGGCTCGCTCTAAAATTCAAGTCTGGGATGCACCTACACAGTATTACACTTCATACGACTGCTCTAGTCCAACAACGTGACCACACACGTGCCTGCCCAGCACGGCCCCAGCGCGCACACAGCCAGTGCCACTCCACAAGATGAAGGCGCTGATCGTTATCACGATGCTCCCACTTGTTACTCCCTCCTGCATCACCCCTGTGCCTCAGCGCATTTCTGTACCAGCGCTGCCGTGAGGGCTGAGCGCGCCCCGCACGGCGGGCAGGGCTGGCCGGGCCGTGTCGCGGAGCGTGTCGTGACGAAGCGGGCGGTGGTGCCGCAGAGTGCGGCTGTGCGAGCGGCGGGGCTGCGCTGAGAGCCGAGCTGAGAGCTGAGCTGTGCCGCCCGGCACGTACCGCCCGCAAGGATGAGTCAAGGGCAGGCGGCGCGGCCGCCCCTCGGGGCTGCGGGAACACCCCCCGCCCACCGGCGCGGCCGCCGGGCCGGACCGCCATGGGCCGCCCGCCACAGCACCGGGCAGGGCGGGCGGGGCCGCGGCACCGGCCCCCGGGCCC
>JAWWES010000021.1:1761996-1778342 GCA_035583135.1 Lophotriccus pileatus
TCCCTGTGTGTGCCCCATCCATCCCTGCCCATCTCCCTGTGTGTGCCCCATCCATCCCTGCTGTCCGGTGTGCCCCATCCCTGCCCACAGCTCCCCCACACCCTGCCGAGCCCTGGGCAGGCCGGCACAGGCCGGGCAGCAGCTGTGCCATCCTTTGGAGGCCCAGAGCTGTTTGGGCATAGAGCAGACTGTTGTTCAAACACGGGTGTGTAAAGGAGCATGTCAAGTTCCAAAGATTGCGCTCTGCAGCTTAGGCCAGTAAATCCCAGTGAAGTCATGTTTTAAGCACCTAAACCCCTTTATGGATCTGGGCCCAAATCAGAGTCACAGAGTGTGAACTTGACTCAGACCACGGAAATCAAAACCCCACTCTTAAGCTGCAGAATCAGCATCTTGTTCCTTGTGCAAAACAAAAAGAATTTCATAATTGATCCTTAACAAAGGCCCTTCCACACCTCACTTGTTTCTAAGGTTGGTGTTTTCAGACTTAAAATAACTGTGTAATAGGCCAATGCCTTTTTCTTCAACAAAATAAGTCTTAATCACTTGATACTTTTTTTTTTTTTTTTTTTACATTTTTGGAGGCCACTCTCAGCCAGGCCGGTCATAGGTTTGGGCAATTTCTACACGACAAAGCCACGCAAACCTACCTGGTCATTCCTCACTGGATGTGGTTCCCTGCATACCTTCACAGAAGGCAGGAAAATGAAATGACAACTAAAAATGGAACTCTGGAGTTGATTCCATATAGGAGCACACAAGTCTTTATGAAGAAATTTGGGTCACTATGCACACTGACATGTCAGCTTTAAACATCTTCCTTCCTTTTCAAGGCCTTTAGGATCAAACTCTCAATAATCCTAGATTCCTGTTCATAGTCAGGACCTGTTACCCAGGACGTAAAGTTTTTTGGCTAAAAATTATCTCCTGTTAGAGAGAAAAATATTCTTTTTTAAAATGTTAACCTTGCTGACAGCATTTGATAGCCAGCCATGAAATGCTCCTGACTCATCTGACTTTTCTCAAATCAGGGGAAATGGATTTCATTAAAGTCTTACCACATCCCTACCAAATCCAGGGATCCCTTCCCCACATTTTTCCCTGAGTTTCTCTGCTGTCATTAGCAGTACTCATTGTTCTCAGAGCACCTTCACCTCTTCCCACTGCTCAGCTTCAAGCCAAAGGTCTGCCATGTGTACAGACTTACTTCTCGTGTGGGTCCTCCCAGTGTTCCTGGTGTTTTCTTAAATGGTGATAATGCCTCAATTTCTCTTCTACTTCTTCACATTTATAATTTCAAAATTGGCAATTCCTGCCTTTCACTGAAAAACTTGGGTGGTACCTGAGTTGTTACTCTCTTCACATTCAGGATTCCATGGCCCTGCTGAAAGGCTTTTGAAAGATTTCTCTCTTAAATCCTTGTTCATTGCCACCTTCTCTTTCCAGGACACCTCACTTTTCCACTTTCTTTCCAAATGATGGAACCACCTTGTAGCTCTGCAGGTTCCCACTGCTCTGCCCATGTGACTCGTGAATCTTGTAATTGTTCTTTTCCTTGTCACACAACGTTTGGATCCCCTGGCCTTGTGCAGCACAGCTGCCTGACTGTACCTCAGTCCAAGCTTCAGTTCATTCAACTACAATTGAGACGCAGGTCTCAATTTTGTTTCCCCTTCCCTGTCCTGTCATAGTCCTTGCACTGTTTGAATTGTCTCAAAATCCTTCAGATCCTAAACCTTGAAGATCTTCACATTTATCTGAAGCAACCTCAAAGTCAGCAGGACTTTGTTGACTTCACATCACAAATCTATAAGCATTCTTCTCATGCTTAACTGTATCTGTGCAAGAATGTATAGGCTCAGGCAATTGATAAGGTAATCAATAATGTATTGATTCTAGTTCACAGTAGGGACAAACTGTACCATCACTGTACTGTACCACCTCTGACTGTACCATCACTGCCTTGTTATCAGTTCTGCTTTCTAGGACACTGGTTTGGTTACCCATAACTAATGTGCTTGCTGCTCACATAACATCAATTCCACTTACTCCCTTTTGTAACACTTTATTCTAAGACTTTGAGATGTTCTCTCTCATTTCATTAGCCTTAAATGACACAAGTTATCTGCCATGCACGTTTTCTTTCCTTGGACTGCTTCCTTGGTGCAGCACTTTCTTACTTCCTCTCTTCTTTCCCTGGAGTGCTCAGAGTTCTAGAGTTCAAACTGTTCCTGCAGCAGACTACGCAAATTTTACAATAGATGAGATATTTCCAGGCCAGGTGAGATATATCCTGATTCTAGTTTTTAAAGAGCACAGGACAAGGTTTGTAGCTGTTGCAGGAGTCGCCTGTCTCTCCATCAGCTGTGCAACAGCTGAGCACTACCGGGACAGTGAGGCCTTGTCCCCAGTGAAAGGACCAATTGATTTCACTGCAGAGAGGAGAAGGAAGATCTGGACCTGGGGGGTCAGCAGTTGAACCAGCTGTTTCTTTGACAGCTCAGAGCTGTCAGACCAGTTCCCCTGAGGAATAATTCTAAGGCAGCTCTAATGCAGATGGAAGAGATAACGTGAAGTCAAGACAAAGCCTTCCCTAGTGGAGGGCAGACAGTCTGGACACCGTGGTGCTTCAGCTGCTGCAGAACAACCCCTGGAACACATTCCCTGTCCAAAGGCCAAAGGCTGTCACAGCGAGGGATAGCCCCTTTTGGGGTGAGAAAGGGCCTGTCAGTGATTGATGGGGTCTGTTCTGTGGGCGAGGGGGTGCAACGGGGCATTTCTCATTCCACAAATGCCAGCCCCCATTAACAACAGCTGCACACTGACCTACTTAGAAAAAAGACAAGTGAAAATTCCATTTTGGAAGACAGCTGCCTAGAAATTAATATTTCCAAATTAATGTGGAGAGCCTAAATACTACTGCCTCAGGCACTTATGCCAGAAAGGTTAAGTGGCACATTTAATAGATAATCTCTATGATTAATTCATCAGAAAGAACCACGTGGCTAATTTCCCCTAATTGAAATTTTGTGGCATGATAAAAAATTTTCATATATAATTCCACTTCCATTTATCCATTGTACTAACTTATTATGTGAAACCAAATAAAGCTACATTCTTGAATCCTGTTTTCATTTTTCACTAAGGAAACAAACCCCTTGTGTCGCCACTAAGAAATTAGTACATTGGATTTTCCTGAGGACTGATAAAAAAGAAGGGATCAGAATTTCAAATCCAGTCCCAGGTTTCAAAGAAAGGAGCCAGATTTGCTGAGCTTCACAGCTTTTGGGTTAAGCAGGAGGACAAACCTGAGTGCAAGGTCACTGTGGGGATTTGGGTGAACTAGAGCTCAACTGGAGCAGCACTTTGGTGGATAAAAGCCCAGAGCAACCTGAGGGCAGGTGACTGTGTCAGTGCACCAACTCTGAAATACCTGAGCTGACTGCCTACATCTACATTTGAAGTATTTCTAATAAATTAAGTGCCCTACATTTTTAAGAGCATGATGGCTTGCAAGGAGAGGTCAATTTTTTATTCAGAGTGGCCAGATACAAACTCTTCTTGAGATGTGGCACAGAAAGAGCAAACTTTTTGCTAAGGATAGACAGGAATAAATTGCTCTGGATTTAACCTTGCTAAGTAAATCAGTTAAACAATTTGAGGGGGAAAAAACAGGGTACCTGGCATCTGCAACAGTGGAGCAAACTTGAAGGGGAGATACATAGGTCTTCTACAAAACAGAGAAGAGCAGTTGCCATTTCTTTTGGGCCACAAGGTGGAATGTGTGTGGAAAATGTCCATGTACTGTAAAATCAATATCTTCATTATGTCCATGGTTTTTCTGCCCTGTCACTTTTGTTCCTGGGCTTGTCTTTTCGAAGTATTTTTGAAGTCTTTCTTGATGGCCAGGACAGCAATCACAGGTGGTGCTCACTTCGGTTAAGGCTCCCACTGCTCATTCTGTGTGAGCTGTATTGCTTGTCTGTGGGAATTGACTCCTGCATGCAGCAATTCTTTGGTTCCAGTAACTGTGTGGTTCATGTAGTCCTCATAAAGACTTTGGGTCATTAGATAAAACAAAATTTTGGCACGTGCAGGTTTAGGAAATGTGGATATTGATGGATCCTGTGCAGAGCCACACCTCTAATGTCCTCTACAGGTAGCTGGCACTCCTAAAGTGCCGCAGGACACCTCAGTGTGGCAGTGCTGAGAAAGTGAACCCCTGCACGGGTTCCTGCCGAGTCACTGATGGGACTCCCCACGCCCCATCCCAGCTCTTGCACCACAGCTTTTGTACCAAAGAGTGCAGCTGTCGATTGGGTTTCTGATACGTGAACATGTCTTGGCTGGAAAGAACCACTGGGTGTTTATGTGTCGCAGGTTTTACAGGTTTTAAAACTCACGCAGAGAAATCCCGCAGATCACACACCCTTCCCTTTCCCCTTAGGATGGGTGCGGGGATTTTTAACTATTCCTGCCCGGTCTCGGCAGGCTTTGCCCTGGAAGCAGCCTGGAGTGTGCAGGAGGGTGTGAGCGGTGGGAGCAGAGCTGGAGCCCCAGGCCCGCGGTCCTGCCCAGCAGCGCCCGAAACGCGGCCCCTCGGGAGCTGCGAGCGGGAGTCAGCTACTGAGAAGCGGTGCGGGAGCACGCCAGTGCGGGATGCGGGGTGTGGGAGTGCGGGCTGCGGGAGTGCGGGGTGTGGGATGCGGGAGTGCGGGGTGCGGGAGTGCGGGCGGGCTGCGGGAGTGCGGGGTGCCGAAGGTGCCGCTGCTGTGCCGGTCATGCCCGAGAGGTGGCGGCACCGTACCGAGGATCGGCCACTGCGGGAGGGCGCGGGCCCGGCCTGTCCCTGCCCGCACCTTGCCTCGTCCTCGTCCCTCCCTACACCCTGCCTTGACCCTCTCTGCCCCTGCCCTGCCCCTGCCCCGGGAGCTGCCCGACGGTCCGAGCAGGAATTGGGAACATCCCGGCTCTGCTGTTGTCCCCGGGGCGGTGCTGTGGCCCCTCTTTCCCCACTGAAGGCAGCCAAACCCGGTACTTTCACTGGGGTGTCAGAGCCGTGGCCACGGCAGATATTTTCTATCAGTTTCTCGTCGTTACAGAGAGCTTTTCACCTCTGAAAAAGGGAGCCCGAGTATAAATGAGCATTAAGCCACCACGTTTTAATCATGTGTCATCCTAAAATGGGTAATGGCTACAAGACTTTAAAACACGGGTAGGAAATGAGGTAACTTCCTCAGAGACATAAAAATTGTCAAACTAGGGCTTTTTTACACTGGAATTATATTAGCAATTTTACTAAGTAAAATAATAGTATTCTGTGATTTAATATATTAATTACTGATTTGAAGGGAGAGAAAAATCTGTAGGTGATGGGTTATTTATACGAAGGTTAGAGAGAACCAGAAAGAACTTCAAAAGACCCAGTTAGGGAACATCACCTGGACAGGCTGATGGCACAGAGCTCAAACGTGGTAACTCCAAAGGGTTGTGCTATGGAAGGGAAGAAAAGGAGTTACTTTTATCAATCACAGCATTCTCAGAAAGGGTCACAACTTAGAGAGCAGACTGAGGTCAAAACAAGTGAACAAAATGTCGGGATGCATAAGAAAAATGATAATTAAGAAGCTAAAGAGTATTACAGAAATCAGTATCTTCATCTGGAAGAAAGTGTAATGATACAGGCTGCAAAGATCTCACTAAAGGACACCTCAGAGTTGGGTGAAATTAAAAGAAGGATGAGAAGAACGACCTGGGCAAGGGAAAAGGCAAACTGAAAGAAGTTTGGGTTTTACTCTAAAAATGAATCAGGCGTGGAAGGCCTGTGACAAAAAAAACCCCATAAAAATTACAGAAGATTACAGAAAAGGTAGACTTTGAACTTCAATTCTCGCTGTCCTGTAACAGGAAAACAAGGGGAAATATGTTATGAAATGCAAAAATAACAATAATAAACGAATATGAACATGTAATTATATTACAGAACTTAATTGTTAAGGGAAGTCATTGAGACAAACAATTTCACAAGATTCAAAAAGAGTTTTAGTGGCTAAATTGTTACCTGTAGTACTGGAAAGTAGTGATTTCTCTGAGTAAAAAATTGTGGGAAGTATATTAAAATGTCACGCCTAAAGTTTTTACCACTCAAAACAGATTTAAGATTAAGATCTAATATGTACAGCAGATTATTCATTATTAGGTAAACAATTCCTATACCCACACAAACTTCTATTGTGAGCTGTGTTCTGCAGTGACCCTATTCTTTAATTACCCTGAAATCACAAACAGATTCAGCAAGCCTGTGCAGAGATGCATTTCAAGGTAAATGGCTTCCTAATTTGCACATTATTTACACTAATCAGAGAAAGCAGCTTTCTGAAAAATACATATTTAAGGTGATGCAAACCTTTACCTTTCTGCAGAACAGCCAACAAGTTCTTTCCTTGAACATGCAACTGCTTCAGATCCTTAGAGCACTGCCTGGCTTCTTAGCTATCAAATCTGGGCTCCCAAATATCCAGGCTCACTAACATCCTGCTTTGGGTACTACTGCAGGTGTTCAGTCTCTCCCAAAATTGTTCCTGCTCCTTTTGGGCTAACTTGAGGGGAGATCCATGGAGTTCACTAGTGCATGAGCAGTTAACATCTCTGTAAATACCTGACAGGGAATACCCATGGCAGGGACCCCCTTGTCTCCTTCTTCCTGAAGAACCCAGTATTTCCATGCCTCAGCTACCAGCCCACAAGATGAGTACAATGCTAACACTTTACATCAGTGGTAATGAGTTAATTAACATTTCTTAAGGTCCTGAAACCTCAGATTAATAGCGCTCTGGAGTATAAAGACATAATATTATTTCACTGAGCATTTGTCATTTAAAAAGCTCTATGCCTAAAGCTTTAATCAAACTCTGTAGGATGAGAGCAATTTCCTTTTTGTCACACTTGGGTCTCTTGTCTCTGCTAAGATGCATGTGTAGTTAAACCACAGATTTCCTTGGAGAGGAGCAAGGATACTGCTGTTTATATGGTCAAGGAAGGCAAATCCAACAGCAGAACCCTGCACTTGAGAGAGGTCTACAGCTCTTGTAAGAGCTATTTTGACAAGATCCTTTTCCTGAATTTACAAAGTGGGATATTATATCACTTATTTTAGCACAGAAAAATAGCTCCTCTTCAGTTGTTTTGCTAAAGCTCCCAAGTCTTAGTGTCTCTAAAATATCCTTTTTTCTAGCAAAGACTGCTATTTTTTTTTAGATGAAACAATTACTGGCTACCAAATTTAAATCTGTTTTGGTAGCATAGGAATACATTCTTCTGGGATACAACTCCTCTCTAGATAATGGATTTTAACCACTGCGTAGGAAAAAAATTTACAATTTATCCTTATATCAGAAAGCCAGGGTATTGCTTTGAATAACAAGCAAACAACCATGAATTTTCAGTGACATCCACTGCTACACAAGTCAGAGCTTTTAATGGTGGTCAAGAACACTTACTTGACTAGAACAAAATCCCTTCAGATATGTGTGTGTGACTGGAGGCTAAAATTTCATGGTCAATTAGCAATTGTGGCACAGACATTAACACAGGAAATGCTGAGACCCCAACGACTCCACCAGCAGCAAACCAGCCCCAGCAAGAGCTGCTGAGAAGCTGCAGTGACACACCAGGTGCTTACCTGGACTCCAGAGAGTGTCTGAGCAGAAATCCTTCTCTTTTCCAAAGAGCCCACCACACAGCAGTGTGTTTGTCACTCAGCCCACCCTGTGGCTCACACAGTCCAAGGCAGTGCCGGTGGGGACGCCCCTGCCCAGGGCAGGTTGGATGGCTCCCTGCAGGATGGTGGCCTGCAATCCTCCACCTGCCAGGCTAACAGAACACCTCTGAGCACACCCATCCTTCTCCTCAGCTCTGGGAGGCCAGCTGTGTGCAGAGGGCTTTTTTTGTGTAATCAGTATTGATTACACAATTCAGGCAAACCCCTTCACAAGGATTTTTAGGCATCCCACACAAACTCCACCTCTTGCAATTCAGTTCTTCTTTCCCTTCACAAGCAGAGAAGCTGAAATAAGGTTTTTACTCTGAAAGGTGTTTGGGAGAAAAGCAGTGGTGCTTTCTCTGATTTTTATACCAAGTTTGTTTTACAATACAGATCTCTCTATTTACTAGTTGTCAGCCTGGCCCATTGACTATTAAAATATACTATTGCTGACCTCAATATGAAAATGAATAGAAACATAAGAAGCACAATTAATGATGCTGCAATGGCCAGGAAGCTGACTCTGCCCTACCTGCATTAGTGCTGTCACAGGGACAACACAAACCAGTAGAAAAAGCACTCATCTTTTTTCCATATAGAGGGATAGCAAAGTTGTTAAATTACGTGTCCTCTTTGCCTGTATTCACAGTAAAAGCACTTGCCAGGTTCCCAGAGGAACTCCTTGCCCTAGCCTGGTTTGCAGGTGTGTTATCCAGCCATCCTGGTCTCTTGCTTTCCCAAGGGGAGCCTATCACTCAGGGAAATTCTGCTGAAAACAATGGGAAATTCATTTTGATGTTAGTTGAATTATATCAGTTCCCATAACTATTACTTTTCAGGTAATTGGTATATTTATTATCTGTTGTGTTACCATTAATTATTAATTATTATAATTATGTGTAATTATATACATACTACACATGGTACTTATTTTGCACATATACTACATAATAGAGAGAAAAGGTCTTAAAACACCCCATTCAGATAAAATGCTACATCTTTCCAGATCAGAAGTACTTTTCTCAATGGAAATAGTTTAATACAGACATTTAAGTTACTTTGGTTTCTAGAAAAATAACTTTTTTGCAGTCATAGGGCCTGATCTCCTCCTGTTAAATTTAACACACAGATTGCTGCTCGTCTTCAAAGCAGCACAACTAAGCCCTTGGAATACATTCCTTAAAATACACTTAATGTTCCTCATGGCTGCAGTGAACAGTGCACACGTGTGAGGATCAGGAATCTGCAGTATCAAGCAGGATGTGATTGTAACTGGTTTGGTCATGTGCATATTAATTCCAACTCCTGGCACATTCCCTGGGTGGGAGATTTCGCACACAAGGCGAGTCCCCAACGGGAGGCAAAGGCAGTTTTAAGGATTACCCACGTGCAGTTCTTGGCAGGTGACCCACTAAAACAGAGTTTTGAGCCTTGTGCCTCGCACTGCTGTCATTTCTGGGACTAGTTTCCTGCTGGGAATGTAACCCCCATGACTGGAGTAAGCAGCGATGTGCCACTGCATCTGATACAAAGCTGCCTAAAAATACCCCCCAAGTGGACAAGGCCATTTGGTGTTGTAGGGACACAAACCAGGCTGTCAGCACAGATTAATGATTGTTCAGCTATGTGCCAAACACATCTCAGAGGCTTAAAAAACCCACAAACAATCATGTGATATTCTGTTATAAACGTGATCTCCCAAGATTTATTATCATTGCAATTTAACAAATTTGCATCAGTGAAAGCACAATAAGAGTATCTCATCCAAGTTTACTCCTAATATTTTAAGAAGTGAGCCCATCTTGCAGCTTGTTTCAACTCAAGGAAGTTCCCTGGAAATGTAGATTTTGTTCTGGAAGACGCCACCCTTCAGGCTGACATTTTTTCCTGTGTAGATCAGATGAGCCTGATTCTTTTGCCAGTATTTCTCCTTAAAATCTCAGTTCTGTAGACTGAATCTTTCAGAAAGAGCTACATGTTACTGTTCTCTCTACAGATTCTGTTTGAAATACCTGCCTGTATTTTCTTGCTCGTGTCTATTATTAGACTCCTTGAATTTAAAGGTATGGTCAGAGGGCACAAATTACTACAGGGCAAATAAAGGCAGGTTCTTAAATCACAGACACAACTTTGTACATCACCCTTCATGGTGCCATCCAATTTTGCAGAGAGGAAACTCTCCAGATCTTTGCATTTTTGATTTTTTTCAAATTCCTATTGAATTGGATTTTGAAGATATTTACAAATTATATTATTAATTCATAAATTGCTGACCTTGAAACAAATTCCTACATGTATTTTATGTAAAATGGGAGCGTGATTAGACACAGAATGGAATCATAGTAACTGCAGGTCTGGGCCTGCCATCAGTGCTGGGTGTAAAATGGATCTCAGTGTAAGACCAGCACCATGACTTTTTAAAAATCATTCAGAAAAAACATGACTGAAGCTAATGGGCTTTAAGTATCTTTTGTTACTGCTACTGTAGTTATGGCTGCAAATCCCCAAATTACATGTATAGCACGGTACAGCCAGAGAAAAGAGCTTTACAAAGATTTCTGTTTATATATTTTGAGAAAAATGCTTGCAGACTCTTAAAAACACAGGTTATAAAACCACTACATATTGAACTTCATTCTTATTATGTACTGTGCTGGTCTGCCAATTCTGCATGCACAGACACCACAAGAGAGACTGTTCCAAAGCCTTATGAGCTTGTTTTTCTCAGGAAACCACCATTCCAAGAATTGTAAGATGAAGAAAAACATGAAGTTGCAATCAGAAGGCCTAAATTAGCAACTCTGAAGACTGTCAGTATGTTTTGTAATCCACAGGAGGAGAAAACCACAAGTCCTGTTAGGGACAAGTGTGTCTAATATCCAAATCTGACATTTCTGTAACCATCCACCACTGGGATCACCACCCATACACAGCCAAGAGTTTGTAACTTTAACATGGGGGACAAGCTCACATGTTTGTGGGCAATTATTCCAGGAAACAGCAAATCATCTTACCTCAACAACTCTACAGATTCTTTCTTCTCTAGAAAAAATAGTGAGTAGATTGGGGGATACGTGTGCGTGTTGTACATTTTAATTTAAGAACACAATGTAATAAGAGAAGTTTTTCACCTCTTTTATGATTACCTACTGATTAGGGGGTTTATTTCCTACAAGACTATGCATTTCAATCTCTTTTCCTCTCCTTTTTCTTTTGTGCTAAACCAAACATTTGCCAATTCCATCACCATGGCTGAAATAGTTTCCCATTAAAAAGGAACAAGAGTATACTCTGTATCCTACTATTTACTGCCTTCTCATCTTCCAGCTCTCGGAATGACAATCATCCTTGAGATGTACATACAGTGTGTTGACACTCAAGACCACTATGAAAGCTTAACTTTGAAAGATCTGTATCATATAATTTCCTCACTGTAACTCTCGGAATTCCAAAACAAAACCAACATATGCAAAACCCAACAACAGAAAACAACTTATATGGCCCAAGATCACTCTACTGCTCCCTTATCTTTCAGTAACTGTTGGCTTGCTGTTGTGTGCCTAAAAGCATTTGAAACACTTGAAAACATTTGAGTTATAGTATCTTGATCATCAGCGTGAAATGGAAAAAAGATGCACCTGTAGGTACTGTTTATCTGCTGCTTTATTATTTAGCAGTGCACACATAGAAGGAACATCTTTCTTCCCCTCAAAGCTCAGCTGCCAGTTGCCACCACAGGGCTGCTGTCCCACGCTGACAGATACAACTCACACCAGAGCTGCATAATTCACATGTGCAGTGCTGCTGGGACTGAGGGTTTGTTTCCTGCCTCTCCCCCAGGGAGAACTGTGATCTCATAGTCTGATACAGACTCGGGAGCTTTTTCTACCTCCTTTTACAATACTGCCATTGATTGGATGTCCTGCAAAAGGGCTGGGAGCCACAGTTATGGAGCTCAGCAAAGCCACACACCATTGACACGGGGAGATGAATCAGGATCCTTGGGGCCAAAGGACAGCAGAGAGGTTTGCACGTGCCTCTTGAAAGGAGAAACAGATGGGGTGCAGAGAGCACCACTCACTGGCCACAGGCATTGAGAGATGGTGAAGGATCCAAAAACTGTGGGATGACAGGGAAATAACCTCTGGTAGCTCCTGATCTTCAACTGAAGAATTTCTGGGCTGTAAAAAAGCCAACACTAGAGTGAACCATAAACCCTGGGAGATCTGCTTCTGCATCCCTGGCACGTGTCCAGCAGGGCAGGATATCTGCACCCAGTAACACAGCCAGTTGTGCACCATTTTCACCAAGGAACCTTAAAGAGCAAGCAAACAAACAAAAAATCACTGGGCAGTGTATCATCAACTGTAGTTTCGTGATGAGGAGAGTGAGCTGCTCAAACCTGCTGTCAGGTGTATCAAGGAGAACCCACCCAGGGGCTGGACCACAATGCAAGCAAACCACACACACTCCTGGCAGCAGTTACCCAGAAAGTATGAAAGCACCAGGAGCTGACTAAACAAACCAGGAACCTGAAACCAGCCAGTGAGCTCAGCTATGCTGGTTTTCCTGCTGGAGCCAGAGGAAAATGGTGCTCAGCCAACCAAGCACTGGGAGCTGCTCTGGTCCCTCGGAAAACACACCAGACTGGGCTGTCAAGCTCCAGCAGATAAGTGCCACTCTTCTCTGTCAACATCCTGAATATCTTCCCAAGCACAGGACAGACAGGTGGCCAAAGCTTCAGCATGGCCAAGGACTAGCTCATAGTCATCTCACATTTCATGATGTCACCAGGAGACCTGGCCTGGTCTGCACAGGACACCCAAAAGGCTCTGTGTGGAGGGGCACAGAAGAGTCATTTAGGAAGGAAGCTTTGTCAGTCTCCTGTCTTGTGGATTCCTGCCTTTCTGTAAGTGGGACTTCAGTCCCAATCTCAGGCATACACTGACATATGATACACAGTGAAATACTGAGCAGTTCAGTAACGAAAAAACCCTGGAGAAAAGCCTAGCTCTACCTTGGTCAGGCCTGCATGAGATCACAGCTTTATCCACCACACTTTTCTGTGTGTTACCAAGTATTTTAGCAAAGTTTTGTCCATGACTTTCATGTTTCTCTGTTACCCTTCTATTCAACTTACTTTCACAATTCCATGTTCCCCATTACAAAATAACTCCTTATTTGGTAGTTTCCTAAAATACATAAAAATCTTTACAGGCAAAAGGTCATGACAGGATCATTAAGGCAGTTGAAATTTAGTTGCCTTTGTTACAGTGCCCTAACAGAAACTGAGGCAATGTAATAGCAGTTGCTCTCCAGTCCCCCTGCAACAATCCTGTGTTGCAGGAACTACCACATGGAAATTCTTTAAAACTATCATTTAGGCTTCTTCCAAGACTGCTTTAAATATTCATATATATTTATAAACATATATTTTTTTTGTGTATTTAAATAAACATAAATTAAAATAAGAATTTCATGTCCATATAAGACACCAAGAAAGCCAAATTCTGTTATCTGAAACATATATAACACCTTAATGCAATCAGTTGAACACACACAACATCATTTCGCAGGTAGCCTCTAATTTCTAACTCTTAATAGAAGAGACACTATTTTTCCATACCTGTTTATAAATGTTCTAGAATTAATTCTAAATTTTGTTTTGTCTACAGTTCTTTTGTCTCACAAATATTCTCCCTCAGCACCTCCACATTTGATGCATACCTTGAACACTTCTAAGCCAACTGCTAATAATTCATTATCACTCACTACTCATCAGAATACATTTTTGAACTACAAAAACTTCTCCAGTACTGAGATGGCCATGTAAACTATTTTACCACAGCTGGCTGAGAAGTACATTTTTGTGGTTTTGCAAGCTGATTCCTTTTCGTGAAAGTTTTCAAGAAAACAAGCAAAATGAGATCCCAGACATCTGAATCACCAGACAGTAAAAAAAAAAATTATACATATGTTTAAGTATTTGACTTCCTAAAGCAAAACCGCGAACTGCCAGTGACCCCTCTGTGTGTGCAGTCAGAGCACCCCATTCCTGGGCCCAGCCAGATGGTTGCAACAGGTAAAACATTTCCTTCGGTCCAGTCCTTCATTTCAGCCCAACTGGAAGTCGGTTTTTAAAGCAGAACAGCAATTAAAAACAAACACACCTCCTTCATCTCTGGACTAGGGACACTGACCTTATAAATGTCTGAAATTCTTCCACTGCCTGTAAACAAAAAGGGACTGCAGGCAGCCATGATCATATGTCACCCTGACAAAACATTCTTACTCCCTGGCTACTTTTTGGAAAGGTTATTTGCTGTCAATCAAGTGACAAGTTCTGCTTATAATAATGGTGATGACATCAGAGCTGTAGGAGAGAAGATTAGTATGGGGAGTCTAAATATATAAACCAGAAGGTCATGGGACACATCCAATGTCAGTTGAAGTCAATGGCCCCCATTCAGTTTGATCAAAACTGGATCCATGGAGGATTAAGAGATTCATATCTTAATTATTCAAAATAAATATTTATTTATTTTCCCTACA
Source organism: Lophotriccus pileatus (assembly GCA_035583135.1). NCBI lineage: Eukaryota > Metazoa > Chordata > Aves > Passeriformes > Tyrannidae > Lophotriccus > Lophotriccus pileatus. The sequence goes on from JAWWES010000021.1 coordinate 1,776,311, forward strand.
GCCAGTATGGTTTGCAGCCTAGGATTTTTTAAGGTGACCTGGATCTCTGATATGTCTGACAAGAAAAGGTGCTCGTCCCTGGTTTTATTTTTAGGTGGCCATATATAGTCAGTCATGTTCATCCTTTCCAAAGTGGGACTGCCCTGTGGAGGTAACAGGCAGGAATTGTTCCAAACAGCAGGCTGGGGGCTCTGCCCACGCACTGCTTGTGCCATTTGGTGGTGTTTACAAAGCCACTGGGCAAGAGGCCAGCTCGTGTTTTAAGCCCCAGGTTGGACACAATGGTTGGTCAGGGTGTTGAGGGCTATAAAGCTCAGGTCAGCAGCTTTTCCTCTCGGGCAGCAAATAACTAAATTTCACTGGTCTCAAACGGGATTTCAGTCGTCCAGGGCTGCAGGACAAAAGGACTGTTCCCCCCGACAGCTGGAATGGATGGTTTGTGAAATGTATTTTTAGAAGTCCTATTTGCCTACATGTATGCCTGCATTGTCAAACATCCAGGCAGCAAGAGGGGTCAGGCTCCGAGCCACGAGGGCTGTGACATACTGTACAGACTGTACCACACAGCTCCAGCTAACCCTGCATTTCCATTACTGCTCCCCACAGCTGAAAGGTAACAGCCCAAACATCAGTGCAGCACCCCTGCTGTTCTCCCTGCACTTCCACATGCTGTCACCCCAGCATTCACAGGAATTAGGAACCACAAAGGGAAAATCACTGCTGATACAATAGCACATTAGTGGTCAAGCCTGTTTTCCAAAATCATCCTGGTTTTCCCCACATTTCCTTTTCCTAAACATAAACCTGATTAACAGAAACAACCTCTTGTAAATTAGCTTTTTCCTTTAACAAGACACACACTCTTGTGGGATTTTATTACTAACATTCATCCTCCTAATCTTATCCCACACCTTGCTGATAGGCATAGCTTCATTAACATCTGCTCATGGCTATTGTGCCAGTGCTGCTTTTTTCCCAAGCTAATGATTTCTTCCTCCTACGGCCCATGACATCCAGCTGCACTCCTAATACATTTCAAAGCTGGTTTCCTATCTCTAAACAACATTGTTACATTTTTTGTTTAAACAGTGCACTGATTTCCTTCCCTTCCTATTCAATGGAGGTCTTGGAAAGCACTTTTCACATATATGTAACATCAATGGGAAAATCATGAATATAACTGAATACATCCATTCTATGCTGATTTACACAGGACTTGACGAAATAGTTACTCGTACTACCATCTTTCATAACAGTTGGAACTCACAAAATAAAAACAGAATATTGAGGATAAATACTGCATTTATGCATTCAGGAAAATAATTTTAACGTACAATGTCACAATAGATATCTACACTCCATATTTTCTAGTCTTGAAGAGTTTCCCCTTTATTCTGCATTGGTTGTTACACCTCTGTTGAACTGCATGTTTTCATGCCCTGTTCATATTAGGAAGTGTGAACTTCCTATTTATTTCACAGTCTGTCTAAAATTCCTGCCATCTGGTAAGACATATTAGCTTTAAGGCTGAGATTCTTACCAATCTTTTGTGCCTTTATGCTCTTAATCTATAAACTTCATCTGTAGGAAATTTCAAATGAAATGTCTGATCTTCAGAGACAGTTATGTGTTAAAAGTTGTCACACGGCACTGTAAAAAAAACAACCCTATAATAATATGTAAATAAATCAAGCAAGTCAAAATAAAAAATACACTTATTGTGTGTAGCTCCACTGTTAGTGTTGACAGAACCAAATCCTGCATAGCTCCACTGAATACAATTAAATCACCAGGAGAACAAAACAGGAGCAGACTTGGACACCTCCAGACAGTGTGAAAGAACACCCTCATGCCTTGTACTGACCCGTAACTCTGTTTTGCAGGACAGATTTCTGCCTGGGAATACGGTTCAGACAGTGTGGCCTATGTACCTCGGGATCTCTTGGTGAAACTGCAGAGACCTGGACAGATCCGAGGGCTGGGAATCACCAACCAGGGGAAGTCCAACAAGGGGAAGGGCTGGATTCTGCCC
>JAWWES010000021.1:1780607-1791360 GCA_035583135.1 Lophotriccus pileatus
GGGGGCAGCCCGGGGCGGTGTCGGGGGCAGCCCGGGGCGGTGTCGCGGCCGCCGCCGCCGTACCCCGTGTGCGGGCAGCCCGGGCAGCGCGGCGGGGCCGGGCCTGCGCCTGCGGGAATTCCTGCGCACCTTCCCGATCCACAGGGACCCGGCCCCGCCGCCCCCCGGCCCCGGGGCGGCCCCGCCGTGCGGCCTGCGGGCGGTGCCGGCCGGGGCTCCCCCGCGCCCCCGGCACCGCAGCGCGGCCCGCACAGATTGTTCACCTGATGCGAGCTGGAAGTGCCGCTTGTGGTTGCCGAGCCTTATGCTGTGTGCATATGGTAACTGCCAGCAGAAGAGGATAACGCGTTTTGGGCTGTAGCTTAAAACTTTGCTGATGTTCCTTTTCCTCTCCCCACTCGAGGGGTTCTGTCGTGTGAGCGGAGAGGAAGTGGTGCAGGTACGTCTTTGTCGGGTGGATGTTGGCTTGGGAATTTGCAAACGGTTGGAGGATCTCGTTTGTTTGCTTTATGAGAGATTATAAACCTTATTACAGGTATAAATCGGCCATTGTTGTTATCGTTGTTGTTTTTATGGAGGAGCAGGTGTCTGGGTGTCTGAAGAGCAGGTACCCCAGTGCCGTGTAAGCACAGGGAACTCGCTGTTTCAGTGGGTCATCCAGTGGTTCGGGGGCACACACGGCTGGTTCCCAAAACGTCACTGCATCTGGAACCGCCGGGGTGGCTGGTGGACAACCTCAAACCTAGAGGTTGTGGATTTTAAGGTTACTGTTGCTCGCTGTTTCTGTTCTCTCACCCGGGGCTCTCGGCAAAGAGGCAGTGGTGCTCTTGAGGAACTGTTTCTGTTTTCTGTGGGCGGCGGGCGGCCGGAGCTCCCCTTCCCTCACCTCGCTGAGGTATGCGGTGTGTGTCCGTGGCTCCCGGCCACATGGAGGTTTTGGTATGCAGCTCATGGGATCAGCAGTGTTGGCCGGTATGTGCACAGGTGCTATTTGTGTATCGTGGGTATCAACATGATTTTGCACTTGGCTGGAGTCTTCTACCAGGCAACGTTTCTACAGAAGATAAGCTGGGCTCTTCTGTAAGGAATGGCTGGTTTTCCAAGTTCAAGACTTGCTCAAGGTTTTTCTTGACAAACATTTAAAAGATAAGTGTAGGTTTCTTTACTTCTTGGGCCTCAACTTGGATTTGATCACTTGCATCTTATTTTTCTGTGGATCTGCTGTCTCCAACTCGAGAGCTTTATTTCTCTCTTCTTCCCACTGTTTATTCTTTTTCAACACCTCTTCTTCCCCATCATACAAATGACGGCCAGTCTGTTTTTGCAGTGAAACAATTGTGTGTTTCTGTCCTGTAAGGTGGAAGCAAGCTTTCCTTTATACCTGGCACTGACAGTCATTTTGAGTGCTTGCCACTTGACACAACCCTGTTTTGAGTAGTGAGAGGCAAGAGAAATTGTGCTGCTGCTTTTGTTTATGTAGTAGTACTGGAATAGGGAAAGACTTGTTCATGGTACAATGAATGCTGGTACACCAGAAATCCTGCTAATGATAGTGATTAATGGGTGCTGCTCAAAATAGCTATCGCTCCTGATATGACTAATTGTGCTGTTTGAAAGGAGCTCCTTTATTCCCAGTGATCTCAAGGTGTTTCTACAGCTCTAGAGAAGTGCCTGATCTGTGCAGACAGATAACTGCATGCTGAGTGCAGGACTTGCAGGGAACGATGGCAGCTCTCTCAGGAGCTGGATGTGCTGCAGAACCACTCAGGGCTGAAAATGAAGAATATTTTCTTGTGGTTACTGTAGGTAGATAGAACATTATTACTGGAATTGGGCATCAGCCAGTGCAACACCCTACGTGTTTCAAACAATGCCAGAGTATTGTTAGTGGCTACAGAAGGGGTTTATATCATACATGAAAGATGACATTTCCAGCAGCATGGGTAACCTCATCACAGAGCCTTGTGCTGGGGCTGGCTCTGCTGGGCCTGACAAAATCTGTGTCCTGCTGGTCCTCCTGGAGCTCGGTGATATGTCTGGGTTAGTGTTTCTTACCCTTCCTCGGCCTTTGGGCAACAGCAATTGATTAGTAACCTGCTGCAGGCAATCTCATGCTCTCCAGGCCTTATCATATTCCAGGTTCTGGGTAGATTTGTTATGTTTTGTGGCTGAAAGCAGTGCTGGAAACTTATATGGGGACTGTGGATCTACACTGTAGGAGGTGCTGTGCCTTGATACCTGTGAAATCTGAAATTCTGGATGGTAGGATGAAAAAATATTCTGAAAGTTAAGTAGAATTTGTAAAGATGGGCTCCAAACTCACTGAGAAGCAGCTTGAAGTTGTGCTTGTTGTGCCTCTGGCTTTGTGTGGGTATCTTCTGCTGTTTGTGTACCTTGAGATGCTGTTATGGCAGGAGGGGTTTAGATGTTTGTCTCCCTGCCCTCAAAGAAACTCTTTAAGGTGTGGGGTGGGGGCAATAGGACACATTCAATTCACAAGTACTGCTTTGCAGATTAATAGCTGGTTTGGTCTGATATGATTCCAGTCTTGTAGTGTTCTCTGAATAAACCACTTTGGCCCTATCCCTGAATTTTGTTAAAACAGTGATTAAAACAAGGGGAAAAGAAAAGGTTTGTTTTTTGTTTTTTTAAATGAAACTTCAAAATTAAAATTATAGCTGGTGTTAATGAGGTGTGTTTCACTTTGAAGTGCTCTAATGTGACAAGACATATTATTTTGAGAACTGTGGTCTTGAAATATCAATCTTGTCTTACCCTGCTGTAATTAATGAAGATTAGTGTGTTGATTACTTAAGATAAATTTGGGGGGATTGATCTGTGTGATTCTAAGGTCATAAACTTTGCATGAGGCAAAGTGGAACAGCCTTGGAGTAAGACAAAGGGGTGTGTGTGTGTGTGTGTGAGAAACAGCAGAACAGAAGGTCTAGAAACGCTGCTTAAGCTTTGAAGAATGAAAGAAAAGGGCTGAAAAGGGGAATGCAAAGGAGTCCAGGTATGGCTGGGGCGATCCTGAGGTGTCTGGGAGGGGAGCTCAGTGTGGGTGGGTCTGAGGTGGGGGGAGCTGAGGCTCTGTGAGGCTTTCAGGCATCTTCAAGAGCCTGTGCAGCACGTCAGGCATTTCTCCAGCTGTGAATTGCATACCATCCGTGGGACACTGGCTTCAGGCTGGTGATAACACACGGCAGCTTATCCAGCTCGAGTCTGAAGTGTGATACTCTAGGCCTTGGCTTTGAAGAACCACTTTCACAAAGGAAATAAATATTCTTCCTTCTAAGGAAAGCCCTCATAGGAGAACATGATAGCCCTAGTGCATAGAATTTTTGCTGTATTAGCTAAAAAACCAACCAAAAACTTTAGAAAACAGGTAACTGCCTGTGTTTTACTATTAGGGTCCCATCAGAGAAACTAATTCCTTAGGAGACATCTTTAAAATACTTCCCTTAAATGTCACCAATTCCTGCTTGTGTTTTCAGTCAGATTTTCTCCCTGAAATGACTGATGCATATTTTCTGGTTTAGGCCAGCTGGATTTTCATTGTCTTACAACAGAGCTGTAGTCCTTCTTTGTGGTCTTCTGTTGCTTGCTTTCCTAACAGTTCTCTGCTTTTTCAAGTCGTTGGGGGTTTTGGGTCAGTGTGACTCTGTTTTGTTTTATGGAGTCATGTTTCAGTGGGGTACTTGTCAGGCTCCAATGTGTTCTGATAAGCATTTCTTTACAATAGCATTGCAAAAGACAGATTCTCTGGAAACTTTCAACAGGAAAATTCCTCTGGTGCCTTGTCGGTCACTCCTCCTCAGGTTGAGATATTCCGGTGGTGTTCTTTCCTGGCACTACAGATATGTTGGTTAGATTGCTGTAAGGCAACACATCAACTAGCTGTTTAATAACAGTATTTTAGGTGTGATTCTTGTTTGGTTGGGCACTCAAAGTTGACATTTAAATTGTACTGCCCAGTTATAGAAAATTCCTCTCAGGCTCTGTGCAGTGTACTTTGCAATCCGGGAACGGAGCAAATCTCAAACATTTCTGAATGTAAGAGAAAGTTTGTTTCCCTTGATAAAAACAATAATGTTGAGCCTTGGTTCTTTAATGCTTTATTCTAACACATTTGGGGAACTTTAAAGCAATATGGAATATGTTGTAGAGGAGAGAGAAGTGTGGGAGAAGGGCAGGAAGAAGGGACTGAGAGAGACCTTTTTTCCACTTACTTCTTTCTCCCTGGGCATCCCTAGTGTGATTCGTTCATTGAGGGTTATCTCCCAATGAAATGCATCTTTAATCCTGTCAGTAAGTGAGTGTTTTTAGTTTCCCAAGTAGATTACCTGACTGTCATAACTGGTATGTTTGTGAGTTCGTGTTGGGAATTCCTCTGGACTTACTGGGGTAAAATTAGATCCTTTGAAGTGTGTCCACGTGGTCTGTCTGATACCAGAATATTCAGAGCAATGTTCCTGGTATTTTTTAATGAAAGTTGAACTTCCTGCTCTTCTGTACATATTACAGAACTTGGCTAATTGTGCCTTAGAAGAACAGTTTGAGTCCAAGCACAAGAACTTCCCTGGAGAAAGATAAAGCACCCAAATGTCTGCAGCTCACATTCCAGAGAAATCTGGAGATCTTTAAAGTGTTGCTTCCTAAGCATCTAAGTACAAGGTGGTAATTTGAAAAGTTCCTTAAAAGTACTTGAAGCTGGCAATCTCATCCTGAAGAAGCTGGACGTTCCTTTTTATGGCCCAGCATGTAACAAAAGGTGAAAAGAAGAGAAAGCTGCAGTGACTAGGAAGGACAGACACAGAAATGCTCTTCTTGAAAGCCTTCTTGTGTGTGCATCCTCACAGCTTGAGTGAAAGACTGGGGAAACACAGGGGAAGGATCACACTGGGGAAATGTGATTCTGTGCCAGCCTCCAACAGATTTGAGGAACGTAACCTCTTTCTGTTGACTGTTTCAAAATTGTTCTCAGAATGCTGTTTGCAAGTCTTGCACCAGAGGGTACTGTATCATGTGGAAGGAGGAAGAATACAAGGAGGAAGAGGCTACCTAAAAATGTCCTCCTTCCAGTTCTGTATGTTCTTCTGCAGGGTAACTTCAGTGTAGAACGAGTTGGTCATCTCTGAACTCTCAGAAGGAATCATGTATGTCAAAGGAAGGTCAAAATGAATGCAGGTTTTCATCACCTGTTAAATGTATTCAGTTAAAAGACGGGAAGAGCCTGAGGAGAGGGGTTTTTTTGGCAGGAGGGCAGAGTAACAATACTGCCTGTTGAGTGCTGTGCAATTCTTTGTCCCAGCAGTTGAAGGCCAGGTGGTAGAACGGTGGGAACTAGAACTGTGCAAAGGTGTTGTTACAGAATCCAGTTCACGAGTGCATGTTTCACAGCTCCAGAATAAACTTTATTTAGCTTCTTACCAAAGACACAGTTGGATGTTTGTAGGTTTTTGGGCCGAACAACACAGTTTGCAAATATGTAAATAATAAGTTAATAAGAAATACCCTTTTTCCTGCATGAGATGAGTATTTGCAAGCAGATAACGCAATCAAGAACTTGAATATGATGATGGAAAATGGGGTCTACTGCTAAATATGCTCATATTGTTTAGAAAAACCGAAAGCTTTCATTAATTAAATAAGCAGAAGAGCATGGATAAACTGTGTGCAATGTGGTGGCGATCAAGCTTTGGTTTGGTGAGCTCAGTTCTGAGGAGTGCAGGTGAAATGCAGGCTGCTGGGTTGCTGCTGCTGTTGGCAGGAAGGCAGAGGTGTGAGTGGGTACTTGTACATTCCTTACCTCCAGAGAGCAAACTGGGTGTACTTTACTAACCCTTAGTGCAGCACAAATAGATTCTGTCTGTACCAGTGCAGATACTCGTGTTCTGATAGAGTCAAGGTTAAGGCTCTGCTGGTGTTACAACTTGCACTTGTTTTTTAGCTCTTTTTGAAGAGAAGTTGCTGAAGTTTATTTATAGAAGAGCAGGGTAGGTTAACTAAAAATTAAATTTCCAAAATTCATGCAAGCATATGTGGACTTCTAATACCATGGCTTATTTTTCTTAAGAAACTTCCATGCTGATGAAAACTATATGGAATCCTGGAAGGAAATGCCAGTTATTAGAACAAAATTCTTAAAGAAAAAAAGAAAAGCATGTTATAACAGCATATTGTTATTTGGAATATGCTTGGTTCTGTGTTAAAAAGTTGGAAAAGTCTTTACTCAAAGAATTTCCAGTCTTTCTCTCTGTCTTGTGTTGCTTTCAGAAAGAGAATGAAAACATTTTCTCTCAAGCAATCCTATTAGATCTCATAATAAACTTCTTTGTCTAAACATTGCAATAATTTCCAGGGCAACAGATTGTGATGTTGAATTCAGCACTTTGACCTCATTTCAGGTCCAAAGAGGAGCGAGCATTGTAAAGTTTTAGGCAAGTTATTACAAAATAGCCTTGGTAATTAGCGAATTCTATGTAAAATTTGGCCATGAATGTAGCACATTTTGTTCTCAGGCTCTTCTTAGCAAGGGGATTCTACAGATCCAGGTTGTCAACCCTAATTTAAATGTTATCTTTCACATACACCACTGTTTCAGGTTTAAGACTAAATTTTGGGTCATGGCACAGCATGTGAGTTAGTTTGGCCGTCTTTGGTCAAGTGCACTTAGAGCTTTATCCCCATGGAAGAGTGGCACATCCGACCTGTGCTATTTTGAAGTTAATCTGTTGCTTGGTTTAGTGGTTAGAAAAGATCCTGCTCTGGTTAAGTGAATCCATTGCTCTGCAGATGCTGCTGGACATGAAATTTCTTGCAAACCACTAATGATACATTCTGTTTTTGTATAGGAACGTTGCATTTTTGTGGCGATGGATCGGTATGATAGATTAAATCTGTAGTTGACACACAAGATGTAGGGAAAGTTTTTTGGGTAAAGTGCATTTTCATCCTTTGAAGACAGAGCAGGAAAAGAGTTTTTGTTTGGGTTTTGTGTGTGTGTGTTTTTTTTTTCTTTTTTTTTTTGGTTCCATCTTAGTTTCTGGAATGGTTGGGTTTTAGGAGGTTTCATTAGGATTGTCTGATACAGTCAGACAAATGAATAACAGACCGTGAATTGCTCTATGATTGTGCTTCCCCTGAACACGGGTTAGAAGATTCAAGCTCTTCTCTTTCCATACCATGGTGAGCACAAGGTCCCTTTCCCATCATGGATATTGCCTTTCAAGCATCAGGAGGTGTTAGGGTGGTGCTGGGCAGGTGTCAGGGAGTTACTACTCCAAAACCTCTCCGGGTGTATTTGATTCTGGACATTTCTGAGGGGTGTTCTTTGAGCAGACACCCTGGGCTGTGGCTTGGGGATGGCAGAGGACATGATTGAAGAGGTCCTCTGGCTTTAAAGGTACAGTATATGAAGTCTAATTTGTTCTTAAATAGCTGCACAGATTTTGTTGCTTGTGCAATGCAGTGATGTGGGGCTTTGGTGCTTTTTAAACTCAACTCCTCAGTTGGTTTCTGAGGAAATGTCTGCAGATCAGCGTGTTTGCCTCCTCAGAGTCAGCTGTCCTTACTCTCTTATTCATTATTCCCTTCACTTAGGGGGATTGTGAATGGAAAGTGTCGGTGTAGTCTCTGCCTTCTCTGGTGTTTCAGCACCTTTTGCTGTGTGTGTTTCACTTGAAAGGCCTTCATGGCCTCAACTTGGTCAACTGTGAGGGGAAGGCCACTACTGCTGATTTTATATGACTGACAGAATTTGGCTTGACGTTAAGTTGTCATTTGTTTGTTCTTTTCCTGAGACATTCGCATTTTTATGGGCCTTTTTCAGCTGCACACTGCAGCCAGTGGGTGCTTTTGTCTGTCTGATAGAATATGTTGTTGCTGGTATTTAAAGTCACATTCTGAAACAGGAGAAAATGATGTATTTCAGTCAGTGGGTTTTCCTTTAAGAAGTTGTATCTGTCTTTTGTTCTGAAATTGTTCTAGGACAGATGAGGCAGATTCTTTTCAAAAATTCTTGCGGTTTAAGTGAAATAATATATTGTGTCTTCCTTGCACATGCTATTTGATCTGTTCTGGAGCATGACTTCTGTCTGCTGTGTTGGTTGTTTTTCGCTGCACATGAAATCAGAGATCAAGAAAAACAAGGGTAAGTATAGTTTGTGAAATTTTCTACACTGCATGATTATGCTAACTTAAGGTTTTGTAAGTGATACAGCCCTCATAATTAGGAGTGTTCCTAGGAAGGTGTGCAGTGTTTTGATTCAGGTGTTCAGTGTGCTGAAGAGTAAATTGTAATATGAATGCAGGACATCTTGCATGCTGTGTCTGTGCTAAATATTCTTCTCTAAAATGAATCCTAATGTAAGCAAAGTTAAACTGGTATAATTTGGAACAGTAGACTCGGGGCAAATATGCAAGTAGCTATGTGTGAATATTGATTATTGTGCTTGGTAGGATGTGAAAAACCTCATTGTGCGTCAAAGCACTGTTGCCTTAGTGGACTTAAAATCCCTTATTTAGCTGTCACTCAAGATTTGCGTTGAAGGTTTTTTTTCCCCCTCTTTCACATCACACCACTGACTTAAGACCTGCAGTTCACTGCCTTTCACTGGCCTTACCCTGTCACAGGCAGAGACTGTTCTGGCCAAAAGATGGTGTTGTGAGGGACAGTGCTCCATCTGAAACAGCCCAAACCTGGTGATCTTACAGGACCCACTGAATATATTCTGAGAAAAGCAGGGAATGGTAATTGCAGCTGTGGAATACCCCTCCGAGAGGGTAAGCATTTGAAAAGTTGATTTACGTATCCCAGTGTGTGTCCTGAAGTGGGAGATCTCCTTGTCTTAACTGCTGTGTATTCCAGCACAACACCTAAGATGCTGTGTATTTTTTATGTAGGAACCAGCATTTTAAGAAGTAATACTTCAAAACTGATGCTTTGTAGTTGATGTGAAGGGAAGAATTGTTTTCTGTTTACACTGGTGAGATTATTATTTTCCTAAGACTGCTACTTAGGTTCTTCCACATGGAAGATATTGCCTCAGCTTGGACTGGAGGTTGTGTGGCAGGTACTTGTGGCTTGCTCACATTTACTCTGGAATGCCTCTCCTTTTCTTGTTTGTTTGCTTTTCTCTGTTCAAAAATGTGAGGTTTTGTTAAACACATGCATATTGAAGACTCTAGTAAGACACACAGCAAAGCAACTGCTCATAGTCATGACCTCAGCAAGCATTCACTGAGACTACTCAATGTAATCTCTTAGAATTAACAACTGTTAGGTAAAAAATCTGTTCCTTTAATAACAAGCTTAAATCTGGCACTTTTCACAAGGGCATGTAGTGATAGGACAAGGAGGAATGGCCTGAAGATGAAGGAGGGTAGACTTAGATTAGAGATAGGAAGGAATTGTTGGCTGTGAGGGTGGGGAGGCCCTGGCACAGGGTGCCCAGAGAAGCTGTGGCTGCCCCATCCCTGGAAGTGTCCAAGGCCAGGTTGGACAGGGCTTGGAGCAACCTGGGCGGGTGGGTAGAATGAGATGAGCTTTAAGGTCCCTTCCAGTCCAAACTCTTTAATGAATTCAGGATAATTTAGTCAGATTTGTTACAACGTTGGTATGTGGTAAAAACCTCGATGCCACAAGACTATTTTTTTCATTGATGTTTGTTCTTGAGTAGTTACCTTCTAGGTGCCTACTAGTATAGATTGCTTAATGTAACAGTGAAATTGTTTTTATTGGTAGTAAATAAATACCAGTTCTAATAAAAGTTCATTGTCTTGTCCAAAATATGGACAAAGAAATGGCTACTAAATGGAGTGTGTGTTTCAACTTCAGAGGCAAGGAAATGCCAGCATAATCACCTGAAAAATGTGAAAAGCAGTCCGTGGAATAATTTTCAGTTCCAGACAGAGAATAATACATTAGCTGTAAGAGGAGCTAGGATTCTGTTTTACAAGTGGCTATACTGTTTAAAATGATTTGCTGATTGGCATGCAGCAACTCAGAAAGCAGCAGGATGCCTTACTAATAGCGTTTGAGAGCCCTAAAATATAGTTTAATCTCATTTTTGAATATCATTATATTGATATGCTGTACAAAACCCCATCAGTTTCATTGCCAAGCACACAATCATCTCATTTTTTTGTGCTGCTGAATCCAGTCACTCTCCTTTCCCCCTGTGATTATTTTTGTTCCTACTTTTAGTTTTACTATTTTTTTTTCCTGCTTTACACTTCAATTCCTGTTTAAAACTGCCCTGTTTGTGTGTGTTACCCGGTGAGGATTGGAATGTTAGCTGAGAGATGGGCAGAGGAATCTGCCGTGCTGGAAATGCGAAAGATTTCCTGTTGTTGTTTGGAGTTGGAGTCCCTGCAGCTTCAACTCTCCTTGCTTCACAGAAATACGCTGGTGGTGGTAGAGGATAAAACCCCTTGATATATCTAATAATACTCTGACTGTGGTTAGTCCCTGGTCTGTCTTTAGAACACACTGTTCCTAATAGAATAATAAATGCACGAAGCGGTACGGCCTGCTCTGGCTGCAGAGCGTTACTGGATGCTTTGAAGGAAGGTAATTATTTTATTTATTTCTGGGATGGAAATTTTGAGAAAGTGACTCACTGGAATTCAGCTCCCTCAGTAAGGAGAACATGCCTCGAGTCGGGTGCACGTAACAGGTATTGTCAGGTATGTGCAGGAAATACATATTTGGTGTTACTGGTGGATGAAACCAAACCTGTGAATACCTCAG
>JAWWES010000021.1:1791460-1808719 GCA_035583135.1 Lophotriccus pileatus
GACTCACTGGAATTCAGCTCCCTCAGTAAGGAGAACATGCCTCGAGTCGGGTGCACGTAACAGGTATTGTCAGGTATTGTCAGGTATGTGCAGGAAATACATATTTGGTGTTACTGGTGGATGAAACCAAACCTGTGAATACCTCAGTGTGGTAGTAAGGATAAGTGTCTAGTACTGTGGGGTTTAAGCTGGCTGGAGTTAATTTAAAAGTAGGAAAAAGAAATTGAAAATAGACCAGTGTTGTTGAATCAAAAGCCAGAAAGCAGGATATAGTCTTAGTGTTCAGAATTTGCAGGAAACTACAAGTTTCATGTTCTAATAGTTTTTTTGGAAAGAAGATGCAGAAAATAAGTGTAGCATGCCTGTGTTTATGCACTGTAGTGTTCCCTGAGAGATTTCTACAGATACATATTGTGGGCTTATGTAGAGTGTAGAAATTGTAATTGCCAAATGGAATAAATCTGAGAGTAGAGCAAAATCCTTCCAGAGCTGTAGAAGGAAGGAGTATTGGTAAAGTAGGAGCACAGTTTCCTGGTTTTTTTCCATGCAGTGCTTTGGAGAGCAGGAAGGGAAGGAAATCCTCCTGCAGGAGCGTGTTTGCTGTTTGGTTGGTTGTGCAGGAGTGATTTGCACTTTCTGCTGCCATCAGAAATTCAGGAGCAGAGGACACACAGGCTCAGGTTTGTCAGAACCTGCCTAATGGGGCAAAAATGTGGAAGGAGGGGCATTATTGGTAAATGGAGAACATAATAAAGACCTGCAGTGCAAGCTGGGGCTTTACATCTTGGGTCCAGCAGCAGGGTCCTTCCCACACAGTTCAGTGTTCCCTGGGCTCTGTTACTGTGCTCTTTGTCCTAAAGCAGATGGAAGGAGAGTTTTTTGCCTAAGGAATGGTTTCAGTTGCCTTCTCCAGAGTCATTGTGGAAGTTGTTGTTTCCATGATGTTGATGATGGAGCAGTTTTGTCCACAACCAGTCTGGCTGAGCCGTGCAACGGTTCCGCTGCGCTTGGAGGAGCAGTGGATGTGTGGGAATGTCTTGGATGAGGTCTGTGTTCAGAGGGAAGATCCCTGGCTGTGTTTGCTGAGGGATGTGGACTTGCAGTGTGGGTTTTTTGCAGCAGGTGGGTTTCCTGTCAGGCTGCAGCTCTGTGTGCTGGGTCAGGTGTGTCGGGCAGGTTCGTGGCCAGAAGCAGAGTCACAATGCACGTGTTGTCTAATTTGGCCACTAATTTTATCTTCAATATAGTGTTTACTAGACCTTGTTATCCTTGTAGATCATGTTAATATACTTAGTATTTTAAATTGAATCGTTAAATTAATCTTTAAAAATCAATTTAATGACTATGTTGTTGAAGAAAACCATCAGCCATTGTGATGGTCAGTGCCCGTTTCAGCAGCAGTGCCAGCACTGTGCTGACTTACCTGGTGGTGCTGGAGTGCTCTGAGTGAAAGGCTCATTATTTTTCAGAAAATAAGGTTTCTTTTCAGAATTTAAAAAACCCCAAACTACTAAACTTTCAGTGAGCTTGTAAGTTTTTTTCATGTACTGCTTCAGGAATTTGAATGTTTCATATAAACCATTATATGTTAAGAGGGTTGTTTTGACCTAATAGAATGTTCCAGGCTGCAGCAGTGATTGGGCTCCAGGAGCCCCTTCCCTAGGCAGTAGGGATTTTAAAAGGTGTCACATGTGGATTTGCTCTGGTAGAATTTGGGTCTCATTCTTTATGACTGATGAAGAATATTCTTAACAAAACTAAAACCACCTCTGCTGCATCCCCACAAGTTTATGAAACAGTGCTCAAAAATGAAAGACTCTGATACTCCTTGGTAAGAACTTCAGAATTGCTTCTGTAGCTCTCATACTAAAGCCAGAGACTGAGGGGAAATATTCTTTAAGTTGTCTTTACATTGACAAGCAGTATTATATTAGTTCTTTAATGATGCATTTTATTACTCTGGTGTCCATAAAATGCTTAATTTAATATTTTGAAATAGCTGGGATATTGGACAGTGCAGTGGTGATACTCTTTTTCCGTTTGAATAACAGTACCCTTTTGAAAACATACTTTCAAATATTTTCCTAGTGGCATGATAAATTTTTGTGGCTATCATTTATTGACATGAGAGTCTTTGAGGTTTTTTAAGATGTTTCTGGTCCTTGTTTTGAAATGGGGCAGAGAAGTTTTCAAATGTTGACCCTTAAGACTCAATGAAGTTACCATTCAAAATCCGGTTTTATAGCATTTTTTTTGCTGAGGGATGAGGCAATCCTGACTTGCATTTATCATTTGTGTGGACAAGATATTTTTTTTCTATTTCTTTTAAATAAGGAAAGAATTGTTATCCCCCAATAGTCACTTAGGAATGCACCTCCTGATGCTGCCATGAGGTGACTTCTGCTTCATGGTGTGCCCTGCTCAGATTAGTACATGAATGACATAACTCTTGACTTCCCGATTTCTCCGTTGTTTTTCAGTCCATTTCAAAATCCAGCTCTGCTACCTTACAAAATTCTGACACTCACTTTTCTGTAGTCTTGATTTGTGTTCTCTCATGTGCTTTTATTCTTAATTGCTGGAGGCTGTCCTCCCACCTGCACTGTTCCATTCGTGTGGAACTGCTCATAAATTCAAGCGGCGCCCTGCTGGGAGCAGGGTGGGAGCTGGAGGAGTGGGAGAGAGAGAGAGAAAGTAGAACAAACTGATGGTATTTACCAGACCTGTCTGTGCAAACCAGTGTGCAACAAACCATATTTATTGTGAGACACGTTGATAAGAGATATATATATATATATCTGAAAAAAAAAAGTAACCAGCTGTGTTATAACTCTTAATGTCTTGGTTCAAGGGTTATTCCTCTTTCCTCATTTTGCCTCTGTGGTCAAGTTGGCCTGTAACTGATTATGTCTAAAATATAATTTGGAAAGTAATTTTATGAAGTAAAAGGGGCAATTTCTTTGCTGTTAGCATCCTAGGCTGACTGGCTTTTTTATTAATCCACAGAAAGTCTTATCAGCGTAGCTGGCCTTGATTTAAAGGGCTTGGTGCAGACATCACAAGTAATTTGTGGCTCGTTGGAATTCCCTTTCTTCACTCTGTGCCAGTGAAGGTGTTCCCTGGTGCACAGTGCCAGGTCAGTCCCTCTCTGCAGGGTGAGCACACACCAGCTCAGCAGTGGGGATGGTTTCTGGGGCTGAAAGAGCTCCTTTTGGGGTGGCAGAGGAGTGTCAGTGTGTGGCTGGTGAAAATGCAGCCACTTGTACCTCTTGCAGCTCCAAGGGCCTGTCCATGTCACTGCAACCCCCAGGCTTGGGATGCCTCCTGGAAACTTCCTGGTTTTCAGCATTTGGGAGGCAGGAGAATCTTCTTTCATTCCTCAGGGAGCTGTTCTGTGTCAAAGTGCTTTTGTGGGAGACTTTGTTCATGGAGAAACATTTTGCCCTAGCAACTGTACAAATTGGGTATAATTGGTAAAAATAAGAAAGAGGGTTATGGATAGTGCTCATTAATTAAAAGTCTAGATTTTAACCAGGGCTATTTGGCCTAGATGGATATCAGATCCATCTTTAATTGGCTTTGTGTAACAAATGTTACAGAGTGAATGGCAAACAAACAACGTACTTTGTTGTTGCAAAAACCCAAACCAGTTTATGCGAAGTTCTCATAAAGAGATGGTGTCAGGTGAGAAGATTTCCATTGTACTAAACCCCTGTAAATTGCAAGGCTTTTACTTAATGTCCACAGATAGTTTCCAAGTATGAATAATTGTTGGAAGTCAATGCTCTGCTTCCCAAACTGCCCTGAAGTGCAGGTCTGTTGTATTTTAAAGTCTTCAGGTAAACAAATACTTCCAACAAATAAAGCTGTTTCATTGCAGAGGAGTACTGACAGTAGTATTGAAAATCTCTTTCTTAGAGAAAGCTTTAAACCTATATCGTGTAAATACACTATGTTTCTAGCGCTCTTAAAAGTAATGTTAAATTGTCCTCAACAAGAAACACATGGTTGTAAATTCTGAGGTAGTCTGTGCACTGGCCTGACTGTCGGAAGCAGAGTATGCAACACAGAGGATATTTAATTTACAAAATTGGGATAAGGGTCGTGAATTGTAGGCTAGAAATAGAAAATAAGATTAGAGGTTATGTTTCAGGCATGGAGCTGTCTCTGGGGGGGGAACAGAACAAGGTTACTTCAAGGTTTGGAGCCTGGTTGGGGGATGGGGAGAAGGGAGGAAATCCAGCAGTGGCTAAAAATGGTGCCTGGGGGAGTTTGTAGTAATACACACAATAGGAATTGCCAGGCATTGCCTTGTGCAGTGGAACCTCCTCCTCCCATGGCTTGCTGGTGCCAGCACGGTCATGGGCACTGCCTGGCACTGGGGGGGGGTCGTGGCTGCCAGCACAGACAGCCCTGCTGGGGAAAAGGTCTCTTTCTCCAAACCTAATACTGAGCAAATGTATCTGAAGGGGGCCTGGCCAAGCCCATGATGGGTGCATCAGGTGGTGTTGAGGCATTGCTTCAGTGTCTTTGGCACCTTTGCAGTGTCTCAGGGCTGGCAGAGCTTCACAGTTTGTGCAGCAGAAAAGCCCTTTGTCAACACGAGTTGCTGGGAAGGAGTGTCAGCACGGCTTAAGTCACCCAAACATCACTTAATGTAAGCCTGGTCTTTGATGTTGCTAATGAATTGTAGCTATTATTGACACAGCAGAAGATGCCACTTAAAAATTGAATTATTTCTTTCCAGTCTTAATTTGTGACCAAAATGGAGCTCTGGTAAGGAGTTTGGAGGGATGCTTTGGCGTGTCCTTGGTTAGGTGTAAAGTCAGGCTCTTCCACTGCCTGCTCTGTGTGTGCCACTGCTGGGACCTGGTGCTTCAAGGGGAAACACATGGGAGGTTTCAGGAAGGTCTAACAAATAATAAAAGTTTAAGATCAAGTCTCCAGGTTTGCCTCTGGATGTTTGATTTGTACTGAACAGATCAATCCCATCGTGTTAATTTGTTTCACGGATTAAAATGTTACATCTGTTTCTCTTTCCAAATCTATTACAGCAGCATAAATATGCCATTGTATCCTCTGCTGTGCAAAAGGGTTCTTGCACAACTCAGTGCATAAATATTTGGCACATAACCTGGTGAAAAAATCATGCCCATGATTGAGGGCTTACTTGTTTATATAAAGCTATCAGTACTTTTAATTTCAGGATGTGGTAAGGTGGTGTGACCGTGTTTTATATGTTGTAAATTAGGATTGGTAATTATTTAACTGTTGATAGTGGGAATTATCTGGGAGTTTTTTGGTGAATAACTTTTACCCTAAGAACAATGCAATTTTTTTAAAGGACAGAAATGACATTCCAGGAGGCGGATGCCATCAGTATTTCTGTGCACATCAGCCTGACTGCTGTGTGCCTTTCCATGCCATACACTTAATGTAGCAGCTCAAAGCCGGAAGGTAGAAAAGCTGGGTGTGCTGAGACAGAATTCCATGGATGCATTTGTTAGCAAGTAGCTCTCGTGTGGAGTTATTTATATTCCTTGGTAGCATCGACACCAGATATAAAACCCCCCAGATTTATTCTCCAAATGTGCAAATTTATTTGCATTGAAAGAAATTGAACTTGCTTATTACGAGTGTTAACTCTGCTTTTGAAGAAGCAGGAAAGCAACAGTCTGTTAAAATATTAAACCACTTGCTTTTCTTAATAAAAGGAAAATCAGTCAAGCTAGTCTTCCCAGGAAGAGCATGTAAAATGCAAACCCCAAGTAACTAATTGCTTTTAAACCCAGAAATTTCTTGCAGCCCTGAAGTGTAAGGAGTGGATGGAGAAGACCCAAGGTTGCTCTGCTGTTCCTTAGCCTCTAGCTTTGTGATGTTAAATTGACCTGTGGCTTATTTTGGCACCAAATTATTGTGTGGACTGAAATAGCCGGTGGGATTACTGGAGCAGCTCATGGAAGGCACTGGAATCCAGAGGCTCTGAGCTGCCATTGTGGCAAGTTGAGGGGACAGTGGCTGGGACATGGGGGCTGCTGGGGAAGGGCTGGTGGAGAAACCTTTGCTCCCAGTGCTTAACTTGTGTTTGAACCAGTTAATGGCCTTGGCAGAAGATGGAGCAACTCAGGGAAGGATTTTTTTCTGTTGTCTGCTGTAAATCAGGCAGAACAACCAGATAAGTGCTAAGATTTGGGTGGTCTTGAAGGGGGAAATGATACAGTTTGGGCTGTATCTTCTCCTTTTGATTTGTATTAGACATTTATAAACTGGAAGGGTGCTATATTTGATCTTATAATTAATCCTGTTTTAACCCCAGCTATGCAGGATGAGTAAGTGCTATTTTAAAAAATCTCATCTATATTCAATTAAGCCTCATAAATTCTGGTCTTAATGAGAAGGTGAATGCTGTGCCCAGGACACGCAAGCAGCTTTTTCGATCAGAAAAAATGAGGGAAGGTTATGAAGTATGCATGCTGCTGCTTCTGCTTTGCTAATCCTTATGATCTCAAAGTACTTGTCACCACTGTTCCTTCATCAGCTACAGGAATTAGTTCTACATAATCTATTACAAACCGTAGATTTGTTAGAAATGAAGCATTTTGACAGTTCTAAAAGTCTCCTGTTACAAAGGTCTAGTTCAAAAATGATTTTTAGAATTAAAGTGAAAACTACTCAACTACTGCTATTTATGAAATTACTATTTACAGGAGTATTATGCTTTTGTAGTATTATGTACACACTAATGTTTGGTTTTGTTGTGGGAAGGAGACTGTTATTCACACTGGATTGCTCTGGTTTATTCATATCCTGTGACAGTGAATCAGATACTGCTGTCTATATACAGCCTGAATTGCCAGCCAGCTTTGGGCCCAAATATGGTAAACATAATTATGTTCATTTGCTGTAAAAATACATTCTCCTCAGTTTAACATTTTCATGATTACAGTTTTCTGATAATTCCATAATTTTCAGCATGAGAGGGATATGAAAGGCGTAATCATCGTGTCCCTCTCTTCAGCACAGAATATAGTTTGTTTTCCTGGGCAGAACTCCAGCTGTTCAGTGATGAATTTACTGCTGCTCCAACACACTGAGCCCAGGAACCGTTTGGGAAGCCTGTTCCCAACACAGGGGTTGTGCTGTGGAGACAAATCTGTGTCAGGGAGGCAGCAAAAACCTCGTGGCTGCCACTGTCATGTGGCACTGATGTATGTGCTGATGGCAGTTTTTCTGATAGATGCTCCTGTTTCCTATTTTTGGAAAGGAAATTCAGATCATTTCAGAATACTTAATGCTTTTCAAGTAGGAGGCTGTCACTGAGTTGGGGGAGAAGGCAGAGGTGAAGAGAAAGCTCCCACCATGTACTGAAGAGAATAGATGTTAGTAAACACTGATTTTGATTTCAGCCACAAAGAAATGTTATGATAATACTTATTAAATATGAAAAGAATAGTTTACATGTGGAAATACATACTAATAGTAGCCACTTCATTTATGCAAGTGGGTTGGGATTGGTATGTTTAATGAAGCTAAGAAAAAGCATTTGCAGGGCTTTTTCTCTCTCTGTTTTGGTGTAGTCTGGTACCAAGAGAGTGTTGTAGACGTCTTCTGTGGCAAGTGTTGAGAATTCAGAAGCAGCCTAGTAATTTGGGAGAGGAAAGATTGTTGGTGTTCAGTAACTCCAAATGTTTTGAAAGCTTTCATCATCCTTGGTGCAAACAGGCAAAAAAAAAAAAAGAAAAGATGAAAAATCACATACAGGCTCTGCAGGCTTTGCTGTGTGTAATCTGTCTCATGTTTCTCGTGCTCCAAACTTCCTCCTTCAGAGAAGAGCTTTAAATGTGTAGGTGATCTGTAATTTTCTCTGCCTTGAAATACTACTTTTGTCTAACACTGCTAAAGTAATTAAAATGCCTGCTGAAGTTACTCCGAGTTGGGGTTTTGAAAGTTGTGCAGCGTCACAAAAACTGTTCAAACAGTTTGGTTTAGGGATCTTTATTTCAGTGGGAAGGTTCAGTTGTGTCTAGCTGGGAGGTGTGAGTCTTGGGGCTTTGATGAGGTGTGGTGTCTGTTTGGAGGAGCAGCAGGACTGAGAGGGAACAGCTGAGTTAGGGATGAGGAAATGTTCCTGTTTGCAGAGGAGTGGTAAACAGTGGGTTGTGATACACAGCCTTCAGTGAGCACTGGGGTGGAGGGAGGTAAAAGTGGCTGTGCTGATTCAGACTTCAAAATTGATCCAGCTCAACCTCCTTTATCCCATGGTGGCTATAAATGGATATCTGGGGAAAGGCAAGAACAGGGGGAATTTGTGGGCAGCACTAATTTAAAACCATCCTCAACAATTTGCTGCATTTGGATTTCCTGAGCCTGTGGTGAGTCTGCAGTGACCCAAATGAGCCCCTCTGCGAGGAAGGGTGATAAGAGTCCACCACTCCCCAGTAATTTTGAAGTGTGGGCAACCCATGGATTTATGCAGTGGCACAATTATGCCTCTGGCTTTCCCAACACTGCTGGTCCCTTCAGATTTGTTCTTCTGACTCTGCCATTCAGCATCAGGCTGGTGTTTAGCAAAAACAGTCACTTGTAACGCCATCTTCCTCAGTGGTGATGATCAGGCCAGGGCCCATCATTTTGTATGTGAAGTTAGCATTGTTTTTCCATTTAGGAGTGGATAAATTTATCCATAATTAATCTAGTGTCTTATTTTAGTCCCTCAGCCCTGTAAAGCTGTGCCATTCCTTTTAAGTGTGTGTGTATATATATATATATATATATATATATATATGTATATGTGTCATGCCTAAATGCTGTAGTACTGCCCTAATCTTATTCCCACTTGTTTTTCCAAGTCTTGTTTAAGGTGTGATTTGTTTAGGGCAATGAAAGCTTCCTCAGAAGGAGCTACCTTTGGAAAGATGATGTGTTGAGGGTGGCATTTATAGAATGTCTTCCATTTATTTCTCTACGTACTTTGTCAAAGGGTGGGAATTATTCCCATTTTTCTGGGTGCAGAATTTTTTCTGCGGTATTTGGGTCCATGGATAAATCATTTTAAGCCGGTGGGAATAAAGCTCTACATGGAGCCCTCTGCCTGGTTTCTTGATCTGCACTGACTCAGCGGTAACTAAGCCCTTCAAAGTGATTTCCTAAACCTCTTTAACGAATTTTAGTAGAAGTTTTCAGCATGAATCTTAAAATGTGTGTTGAAAACATCTCTTCCCAGTGAATGATACTGAAAAAGGGGTATGACATTTGCTTTGGCTGGAAAGCTGCAATTCATGATTTAACGAGGAGACTTAACTCTTACCTGACCACGTGGGAGGCACCACTGACTTTACTGGACCTATTCATGTGCATTGCTGAGTCCAAAGCTGAGAGAGCCCAGAGCTTGAAGGTGTCTCCTACAATCTCTATGGGAGATTGCAACCCTATGGATTGCAGGATGGTTTGGTGGGGGGGGGATTTATAGGTGTTTTGGTGTTGTAGTTTATTATATCGTGTTCCCCCTCCCCCCCCCCCATGAAAGCTTGTTGTCTGCATGAACTTGGGCAGTGGTGGGGTTTGTAGTTATTGTTACACAACTGAGAAACAACTATGTTTGTTTTCTTCCTGCTTGTTTTTCTGTTAGATTTTAGCAAGGAAACACCATCCTAGAGTCTTTGTGCTTGCAGTTTTACCTTTAAATACAGTAATCAGGAGTGACAGGGTGAGGAATAGTCTGACATAGGTGGCTTCTGCTGTAGCTTTGAAAGACTTCAAGGGGAGGGGGGTGTGTGATGTACTGGATGGGTGTGCAAGGACAGACTTGGGAATTCTCACATGGCCATAACTGGACCATGATGCACAAGCCTGACCAAGTAATATTCCTGCTCCGCATGTGCTTAATTGAACATTTCTCTAGTTCAGCCTTTCCTCCCTGATTTCAAAGGGGAACTGGTCCTGCTTTCAAAAGACATAACACAAGCACCTATTGCCAAGGGAGGGTTGAGACTGATCCTGATCTGACACAGGCATCTATTTTTGACACGGAGGGAGGCACCCAGGTCTGAAAGAAGCTCTGGTTTAACATATTCCTTTCCCCAGCTTTTCCTTTTGCTGCCATATCTCATTGCTGAGACTGGAGTTAGTGCTGTTTGGTGTGTGATGTGGTTTACTTCAAACAAAATGTGAGGAGTCTCCTGATGCACTGTAGGCTCTGCCTTGGAAAAATCCAGCTCACTGTGCTGACAAGTGTGAATCCCACGGACAGACACCTGCCTGCCACCTGTGTGTTTTAGGGAGTGTAGTTTCAGGGCTGTGGATTCTTCTCTGGAGGGTTAAGAGTTAGAAGTGAAGTGTTGCAATGCTGCGTTGCCAAGACCCTCAGTACTTACCTAGCTCCCAAAATTTGGTATTCTTCAGCCTTTTCCAGGTCTTTCTTGTTTCTGAGTGGTTTTTAGAACAGAGTCTTTGGGGATTTGTTGTTTTTGGGCAGGGCAAGGGGGCATCAGTGAGATTCTGTTCTTTGAGTCAATGAAACCAGGTTGCTGGTTGAGCAGATCTCCATGCTTTGGTGTGTAATTGCTTCATGGGTAAATGAGCTCAATTTCTGAATGAATAAGTTGCTCTGTTGAAATTTGGGGTGCTCATTTTGGTGACTGTAGTTAAACTGCACTAACTGCATAGTCCCTGAACAACATGTTCTGTGAGCTTTGGTCCCCAGCAGGTGGGAGGCAAGTCCCTGAATCGGTTCTAACTGTGGCTATTGCCACCCACCCAAGCCTGAAGCAGCCAGAGTGGGCCAGAGCTGAGCTAGTGTTGGGAAGAACCCTGGAAGAACCACGTATCCAACAGGAGCTTCATGGGTTCACTAGGGATTCGCTTGACTACTTTTTTTATTGTGGTTTGGTTTTTTTCCTGCAACTGTTCTGGGCAAGCAGCCAAAAAGGAATCCCAATGAGCAATTCATGAGCTAACAAGAACTAAAATGATTTTGGTATAATGGTCTATTTTTGTCTCTCCCCCTATCCTCCTCTAATAGGAGATTTTTACAACTTGGATGACAAAAAAACCCCCAAACTAAAAAAAAAAATCTCTGTAGGAGGTGCCTGGATCTCGTGGTGGCTGCAGCCCCACCCTGGTAGAAGGACTGTCAGCCCTGGAAAGCAGTGCAGGTTTTCCTCTCTGCATTTGTATCTCAGGGACAGACACCTGCCCAGAAGCAGCTGGGGTTTGGGGATGTGCATCCTCTCCCTGTTGGCATTCCTGGTGGGGCTGTTGTCCTGTGCTGCATCCTGCCAGCTGTGGGAGCCAGCCTGGGAAAACCCTAAGCCTCCTTTGCCCTGGTGGGTGGTGAAGATAATACTTGTCAACCCCTATCAAAGCACTTGCACTCTCTAAGTGTTTATGATGTGTTGGTAAGAAATTCCAGGTGCAAAATAACTTGGTTGATGTCAGAGGTGAATGCATATTTTCTGCCAGTCAGCATTGCTTGAAGGTGGCTCTTCTTGTGGACTGAAAAGGTCAGTTTTTGAAACATAATTTCAGCTCTTGTATTATTCTGAAAAGTTTCATGTCCAAAAGTGTTTAGAAATGAAAAGAACTTTTAAAAGCTCCCACCCTGAGATTGGCTCAGTTGATTAGAGTATGGTGCCAATAACACCAAGGTTGTGAGTTTGATCCCTGTATGGACCATTCACTTAAGAGTTGGACTCAATGACCCTTCCAACTCAGAATATTCTCTGATTCTGTGTCACTTAATTTTATGCATTTCCTCTTTATGGATGGATTGAATATATTACACAGGTGCCATTCTTATGGCAATTTTAATATTAATAGATGTGGTGTATTCATTGAGAGTAGTGGAGATGTTGTAGTCGAATCAGAATTTAATTTATCAGGTTGAGATTTGTTGCTGAAATTCTGAATATTTGTATCTATATTGAATCCCTGGTCTGTGGATTCCAATTTCTAGTATTTTTAATGGATATGTTTTGCCAACACAAACATAACACACTGCATATATCTGTAGATGTAATCCATCTTCAGTTTGGGATGGTGTAAAATGAATCAACTCCCAGGTAACACTCTGTGCAATACTATATTGATGTCTGTCTTAAAATCTCTCCTCAGAACTAGCTGAGTTTGTACCTGACTGTTTTCCTTAACCTGTTTATTTATGAGGATCATGAAAAGTTTATGTGGAGGAGTTCCCACTATCTGCCTTAGCCCACATGTGTTCTTACCTGGAGTCAGTAAGCTGTGTGGAAGGGGAGCAGGGGTGAAGCTGTTGCAGTGCCCACAGCCTGCAGCTCTTCCCTGCAGAGCAGGATCTGGGGGGGCTCAGCCGTGCCCTGAGCTGGGACAGTCCTTGGCACGTGCCCTTTCTCCTGGTTAAGCCCAGTGTCTGTGCCTTCAAACCAGGCTGTTGGGCTGATGGGGCTGTCTCTGTGCTGCCTTCTCCCGAATCCCTGCACTGTCTGTGCTGCCCTTGCCACGGGAGCTGCCCTGGGATACCCCACATCCCTCCCAGCCGGGGTCCCTGCCTTCGGCCACGGCTCCCTTGGCCAGGACGTTTGTGCTGGATGCCAATACACAAACTGTTGTTGCTTGGTCACTTTTGTAGCTCTGAGCCAGCTGGTGGTGGGGACAGGGCAGGACTGACCAGTCCTCAGGAAACAGCCTGGGCTTCCCTGCGGCTCTGCTCCGGTTTGCTGGAGCCTGGGGAGACCGTTTGGGGAATCTGTGTTTGAGGTGGGACTTCGGGTGGCCTGGCCAGGTGGTGGGTGGGACATACATGTTGGTGCCAGCAGACCCTGAAGGTGGAATGACTCCTTCCTAGTCGAGTAAGTGTGGGATTTGCACAAGATCTGTGTCACTAAATGCGAGGGAGTCGGTGTGTTTTGGACAGGAGGCCCTTGGCTCTGGCAGCTTCCTGGCCTTTTGGCCTTGCAGGAGGTTTGTTTGTTCAGGCTTTTCCCTGCTAAGCAATCTGGCTCTTCTGGGTTGTGTCTGTTGGAGTTACTGGTTTTGAACATTGGTTGAACTTAGTTGCTCTCATGTTTGATTGTTTTACATGAATGGTTAAGTTAATCCTGAGATTTGGAATCTGTATCTCATAAAATTAAACCCAGCAATACAATAGCTGGAAGTGTTACATTCAAAAAAAAAACTACCTCAGGTGTTCTGGATCATCTTATTCTTATGTGCTCTATTGCATATTCACTGGAAGGACAACAGAATCCATCAAGAAAACCTTTACAAGCCGTTTTTAAACTTGAGGTCAGTCTCTTTTAAAGCACTGCTTCCTCTGCTCAGTTTCCTGTGGTGATTCAGGGAAAAAGTTGCTTTTCTCTTCCAGCAAGGTAATCCCAAACAGGACGGATGGGGAATTAGACCCCTCATGCTGGTCCAGAAGAGAAACTGGGAGATGCCAAATTGCATTTCTCTGAAAGTCTTCCCTGTCAGTTCATATCTCTTACAACTGGTGAAGTTGGAAGAAGGCGTTTTTCTGAGAAGGATCTTAAGCAAAATGTTTTGGATGCTACATTTAAAAGAAGTAGTGAACTCAATTTGCATCTGCACTTATTTTCCTCCAACTCCTGTTTCTTCTGTGCAGATGTGGCCATTTTAGAGCAATTCCTGCAGGTGTCTGATTCTCCATGGAAGTTCAAACAGTCCAAACTAGTAGCAGTTCCTTAACTGCAGCATTAACTCCTCAAAGTGAGAACACAAACTATGTGATGAGCTTTTCCAGTAGTGTTTTACAGCTTTCAGCAGGGTAGTGTTTAGTGTGGAGCTGGGTTTTATGCTATATATTAGTTCTGTTATAGTGTTTAATAGTACCTGAACAGCACTGATTTGGTATTGATTACATAAAGGAAGGACTTAAATACCTTTACTTGTGGTGTGGTAACTTTTCTGATACTTTCTTCACTTAATTTCTGTGAATATTTCTGTTTTCTATAAAATGGAGCTTAAATTCTATATTTTGGACTGATAACAGGCTGTTCTTTTATCACTAGAATGAAACACTGTGATTATTTTCCCCTCCTACTATGGCAAGACTGAGACTGGCCTGGAGTTCACAGTGTGGAGCCCTTACTGGTAGTCCATGCCCCAAAAGCAGTGAGGAAGCACTGGGGAAGGCAAGGGAGAGCGTGGGAATGTTCTCCAGTTGACTTTTCAGGAAAAGATGCAAGAGGGAGAATGTTTATTTTGTAGGGAGCACGTCGGAGAGCTCATTATAGAAAGTTTCAGCCACGGCATTCACACACATGTCTGGTGTGGAGGCTGTAGCTGTCCTCTCTGTAAATAAATATCTGCTGAAGATACAAACTGTCCTCTTTAGGCTTCTGTGTTATTTTATTGCAAGGGAATTTGGAAGTTGGAGGATTGAGCAAGGACGTGCAGGTTGGACTGTGAAATTTTCTACAAGTAAAGCAATGATTTATAGTGTTTGTTTATAGCTACAGAAAACCTGAATCCCCCATTTATTTTTCTATTCATTGCATTTCTGTGCTTTTAGGATGTTGCAGGTCTCTGTATTGGGTAAATATCTGACTGTTCCAGCTGATGAGTTCAGTGTGTTTGAGCCTGGCAGGCTCCGTGGGTAACCACAACCACCACACTGCGATGTGCTCGTCTGATTCAGGGCCCTGGAGCTTAAAAACCCCCTCTTAGATTTTCCTCCTTGTGACCCCAGTTAACATTAGATACTTCCTGATCATTTTTGAATTCCTCTGCAATGTGAAGTTCATGTCTACTTAGGGAAAACAATCACTGATTTCCTTATACATTGCATTAAAATGAACCAACTCTTCTGTTCCATCTGCATTTATATGCAATCGAGGGAAGCAGTTTAATCATGCTTCCCACTGTAAGGCACCACAGCTTGGAAAACAAGGGGAAGAATACTTCAGCTATGCATGTGACATCAAGGCTTCCTAGAAAATTCCCCTTTTAATGAGTTTATTGCATTTTGACACGTTCAGTGTGAATGTTGAGAGAAGTATAAAGTAGTTGGGGAGGTAAGTAATCAGCTTAGAGTACTTTGAGGGATGCTGAAATGCATATGGGAATTTCTGCTGTGTTTCTTCTGTTTATCAGGTTTCTAAAAAGTGGGAATATAAAAAATATTTGCTCTGTGTCCTGGAAGCAGAACCATCTGCAGCAACAACTTCCTGAGAACCTTGTGCCCTGTTGTTTTAGTGGGAGTGAGACTGTCCAGCTCTAGGTGTTTGTCCTGCTGTGTCTTTGCCTGCTTCTGTTATCTGTGGCATTCTTGGATCCTACATACGTATCAAAACATATTATGGGAATGAATTGATATTGTGCGTGTTCAGACAGGTGGAAATGAGAAATTGTGACTGAAGAGAGAATCTTTATTCCCCAACCATTTTGACAATATTAATAACAGTTTTCATTACTCAAATATGATATCTAAAGGAACATTTTGTTGTTGAATGAAAGGGCTCCCTCATGTTATTTCTGGATTATTCTTTTTAAGTGCTCAGGGGAAAAAAAAACCTGATTACTGTTTGATATTATCCTTGTACCTTGCAGTTGCTGCAGTAAGAAAAGAATATTTGATAGAACAAGTATGGGGGGGGGGGGATGAGTAGGAGAGGGAGAGAGTGGCCTGAGGTGCGACTGGAGCATCTCTTAGGCAGTTCTCCCTCATGTAAGACCTTGTGTATGATAGATGCTGTCCCTCACACTGAAATGGGATGTGTGTGTTGTATTTCTCAGCTGATCTCAGGTAGGATACAGGCAGATTGGTCTGTCAGTGTACTAAGAAAAATTAAGGACCTGTATCTGTTGACTTGGTAAATTATTACAATGAACCAGAGAGTTCTGCAAGAAATTGCTGTGCATGAAAAAGGCCTTAATTGACTTCATTCTTTAATTATTTTAAAAGGATGAGGTTAGAAAATGTGATTAACTCTCCTTGAGCTCTGCAGTAATAGCCTTTCACTGTTCTTAACTGTGCAAGACTTGCACTGGGGATTAAGTTTGGAGTCTTAAAGTTTGACAGTCTAGAATGGAAGAATTGACAAGAAAATATTCAACAGTGTTGAGTTTAGTAACAGGATGACACCGACCTGTACCTGCCTTTTAACCCATCAGTGCAGCTCTCCCTCCCTTGGATCTGTGTGTTGCTGGCAGTGTGTACCCAGAGCAGTGCACCAGGACACTGCAGGAGTTAAATTTTTAAACCTTCTCATTGTTCCATAACATTTTAACCTTTTTTTTTTCCCTTCACAGGAAATGACCTAGAGGCCTTACAAGTACATTTGTGCATTTTTGTTCTGAGTCTACAACTGAGGGCAAATGCAGCCTGGAAGCACCACTTCTTAATGTTACAACAGAAACAACTACCTCAACAAACAGGGAAGGGGAGGAAGGCTTGCAATAATAAACACTCTAATTTTTAATAGCTTATACTTGCAAAGTCTTCTGTAAACAGAGTCCAGATTTCCACCCCCCCCCCCTTCCAGTATTAAGAAGAGACACTACAAGTAAACTAATTTGGCAGACTGGATCTGTCAAGACATTTGAAGAAATTTGATCTGCTGACACAAGGATTTGCTTTTTCGAGGAAGGAGCCTCTGCACTGCTTTTACAATCGCTGTTGATCGGTGGTTTGCTCCACTTTTCCTGATGCTACTAATGGGAAAATTGCATTAAGGTATTGCTTCTAAAACTGTTATTTGCCGTGACAAAAATAACTTTTGTAGACTTAGCAGCAAGTGACAACATTATGCTCGTGAAGAACTCGTAGGCGACTTCTCTGCTTCTGCATGCGGAGTGGGATCCAAACAAGAGACGGAGCGTTACCGAGACACTTGGGCTTGCTTTTTGAGTTCAGTTTCTAACTGCAGCAGGGCTGCACTGAACACTGAAAACACGGAGTCAGCAAATCTGCTGCCTTTCCCACTGCTGATCCAGATTATACAGAGCTTGCCTTTCTGAAATGCCTTTTGTGAGCCCTGTGTACACAGCCCTGCACCGTTACTGTACATAGACACGGCGGAAGGAGCCCGACAAGTGATTGTTCCTCCGAGAGCCCCCCGGACAAGCACTCCCTTATGTATTGCTGCAGTGCACAAGAAAGCAAAATGGACTATAAGCGGCGCTTTTTGCTTGGCGGGTCCAAGCAGAAGGCGCAGCAACACCAGCAGTACCAGCTGCCCGAGCTGGGCCGGGCCCTGAGCGCCCCGCTGGCCCCGGCCGCCCCCGCGCCCGCCCTGCTGCCCCCGGGCCCCGCGGGCTGCGCCG
>JAWWES010000021.1:1825735-1860411 GCA_035583135.1 Lophotriccus pileatus
GCTGCCAGAGCTCCAGGAGGGGTTGGATGATCCTCTGGGGCACAGGGGGGACTCTTGGGGATGGGTCTGTGCAGGGCTGAGGGTTGGACTGGATGATCCTTGGGGGTCCCTTCTAACTCAGCACATTCTGGGATCCTGTGTTTGCCCAAAAGGAGTCTCCTGAAGGTGTTTCCCCAAGAGTCTCGATGCTCTGTTGCCCAAAATAAGGGCTGTCCTGCCGTGTGTTTTCCCGGGTCATGCCGTGTGTTTTCCCAGGGCCATGCCGTGTGTTTTCCCGGGGCCATGCCGTGTGTTTTCCCAGGGCCATGCCGTGTGTTTCCCGGGCCATGCCGTGTGTTTCCCGGGCCATCCCGTTGGGCAGCGCCTCCTGGTGTCCCGCAGAGGCAGCGCGGGGCCCGAGCCCTGCAGCCCTGCTGGCCGGCACCGGGAATTCTGTGCCCCGAGGGAAACGCACCGATCCCGCACCTTCCCAGCTCAGTGACATCTGCCCTGGACCGGGGATATGCGGGATCACTTCCTCCTGGAGCCTGTCGGGCCGGGGCTCCCAGCGGTGCCTGCGGGCGGTGTCGGGCCCTTGCCGTGTTCCAGATCAGTGTCGGGTGCTCGGTGTTTGCTCTGCTGTGCCTGAGCTGTGCCTGCTCAAGAACTTGTCATGACATAAATACATTGAATTGCTTAGCTTTGCCTGGGATCAGTTGTATGTTCCAGTGAAGAAACTGCTCCGGCTGCAGGCGCAGGAACCCCCAGGGCTCTGTAGGTTGTGCTGCAGAAGTGCAGCCACTGCCCTTCTGTTTTCTGACTGATGTGGCAGAATCGTTCAAGGTAGAGAATACACATTTTGATTTTTAGTTTAAACTTTATGATTACAGGTGCCTGAAAGAAGATCCAGCAACAATGTCTTTGCTACAGAGGAGTCTGGATCCAGAGAAGACCCTGGGGCTGGTAGATGTGCTCTACACTGCTGTGTTTGATATACACAGGTGGAAGGAAGGAAGGTACGTCTCCTCTTGAGCCTCACACTCCTCAGTTCAAACTAAGCTGTCACTGTTGAGTGGTCTGTGCTGGGAGATTTGATAGAGCCAGTTTGTCAGAGAGGAAAACAGGAGTCCAACTTAGACATCGGTAATCCCCATAGATACAGGAGGCTGCTTAAGACCAAACCAGCAGCTTTTTCAAGGGTTCAAAAGTATTTGTTTCTCTCTTACAAAAATGCTTAATTTATATTAAATTAGGCTCCGTTTAGGTCTTGAAACACAATTCTGATTTTCTTCAGGAACAGAAAGTAATGCAAACAGTAGCAGTAATTTGCAGTTACCACGAGAAGTAGCTGATGAACTTGGCAGTCTTTGGCGTTGTTTGTTTCTCTATTATCCAACTCCTCATTTTCCCCCAAAGTACAAATTCAGCTGTGTATTAGGTGGTTTGATCTACGTGGTTCTTGTTGCTGCAGGGAGCAGGCCTTGCCTTGCATTCAGATCCAGCTACAGCGTGAAATCTCAGACTTTGGGAACCAGGTTGACTTGCCGTCGGGAAATGGAAGCAAATCTACAGGGGGCCTCCAAAAGACATTCTCCAAACTGACCTCACGGTTTACAAAAAAAACTTCCTGCACCAGTACAAGCAGTACTGGAAGTTACTCCATCCCCAGTACGCCTTCCAAAAACGTGTTCATCAGCTCCGGCTCCGAGGAGAAGGTGAAGGTGCCGCCGGGCGCAGACGCGCGGCTGCAGAGCATCCTCAACATCGGCGGCTTCCCGCGCGCCGAGCCGGGGCCGGGCACGGCCAGCCAGCTCGCCAACGGCTTCCTGCTCGAGAGGAGAGACAGCTTCTTCAAGGCAGATGATGGCAAGGATGACAAAGGTATGAATTTACCGACTGACCAAGAAATGCAGGATGTTATAGATTTCTTGTCTGGTTTTAACATGGGCAAATCCCAGCAGACTTCTCCGATGGTGAAAAGAAGGAACTCAGTTGCCTCCTCTACAGCAGCAGAGCAGAAGTCGGGGGCGGTCCAACAGCAGCCTCAGTCTGTGTCTCACCCTCCCCTGCATCCTCCTCAGCAAGGCTTGTCCCAGCAGCAGCAATCCCAAAAGCAGCAAATGCAGTATTACCAACACTTGCTTCAACCTATCGGACCACAGCAACGTGTACCTGCCAAATGGCTCAGTAATTCTTCACAGCAGCAAGCCCAGGCTGTTGGAACTGGATTGTCTCATATAAACCAGTGGAACAATCCTGGCTTTTCAGATTTAAGCTCTGATTTGTACAGCTTGGGTCTTGTGAGCAGCTATATGGACAATATGATGTCAGAGATGTTAGGACAGAAACCACAAGGACCTAGAAACAACACGTGGCCAAATCGTGACCAAACTGATGGAGTGTTTGGGATGTTGGGAGAAATCCTGCCTTTTGACCCTGCAGGTGTGTGCCTTTTCCTTTATTATGCTTTTTGTACGAGTCCTTTTCCAAAGAATACTGTGCAATATTGCCTGCAGTAATTTCCTCGTGCTGCCCCCAGATGGGGGGCCTGACCAAGGCAGGCAGGGATTTGTGTGTGTGCCAGTTTGCTTTGTTAACAGAGGTTGATCTTAAAGTACAAGCAACTTTCCTTAATGAGCAAGCATGAGAACTGATTCCTTGTTTCTTGTCCCAGTTTTGGATGTTCCTCCTATTCTTAATCTGTAGAATTGTTTCAAATCAAACTCACACTCAGGTATTTTCCCTCTCCCCTCTCCTGTTCTTTACCAGTCATGTAATATGGAGACAGTGATGCATCTTTGTCATCTCCCGACGTTTTCCCTCCATTACTCTGCAGTTCCATGGGAGTCACACTGGTTCCTGTTCTGCAGTGAAAAGCTTGGATGTCGAAGGATTAGAGACTAAAAAGCAAGTGCCATGAGGTTTGCCAGATGTGTTTGGACCACCAATAAATTGCAGATATAGATGGATTATTGTCAAAGATGAAGTGAGATAAAATTTTAGCCATAAGCAAATAGCTAAAGACTAAGAAATCAGCTGTAGGATCTAAGAGGAGATGAGCGTTCAATCCCGTGTAGGGGCCATTCACTTCAGAGTTGGACTGGATGATCCTGTGGTCCCTTCCCACCCAGAATATTCTGTGATTCTGGCTGTGGTGCTGAGAACAACGAACACATCTCTTGCCTTGTAACTATAATCCCTGTTGGCCTGGAACACCACTTACAGGAATGCTGCACGTGCCCTTAGGGAAGCTGCCCGGAGGGAGGGAGGCAGCACCAGAACAGGAAACCCTTTATCAGACCAGGGACCCGGTTCCTGGTGCTCTGTCTGGGTTTGGAATGTGGAGGTGTCTCAAACCAGCTCATTTGACTCATAATTCTTAAAGGTATTTTGTCAGTTTAGTTGATAAATTAATGGAGTTCATAAGGCAAAAATAGGCATCGTAGTTATGTTATTGCTTAACACCTGTAAGTCTGAATTAGCATAATCTTTCTTATGATACAGACTTAAGGATTATCACAACCTTTAAGTAAGGACAAAGTGATTTTTACTAAGCACTAAATCCATGTGTGCCTGTGTAAGGAAAAGACAGCAGGCATACAAAGAACGGGCCTTTTCAGCATTCTGAGTCCATTCTATTTCTGTAGGATTTTCCTTTCAACCTGTATAAAACTGCTTAGTTTGTTCCACTGGATGAAGATCAGGGACTTAGGAAGTGACACTCAGAAAAGGTGACCAAGCTCATCAGTCGTGCTCAGTGCATTACCCTTTCACAGTTGTAGTGATCAGTAAACAGTATTTTCCACAGATCTGCAGTTTAAAAAAACCAAACCAACCAACCAAAAAACCCCCTTCCAACTGAACAGACTTTTCCATTGGAAAGATAACTTTTCTTCATAAAACTTGCCAGGTTGAGCTGTGGTGTAGGAATTTTCAGTCTACACTTCAGTCAGTGAAATACAAAAAGCTTTAAAACACAAACCAATTTTTTCATTTCCAGGCTTTCCTAGGACTGCACATTTGGCATTTGAAAGAAATCACATTTACTATTTTAATAAATATTTTTAGCATCTGAAAATGTCTCTTTTCAGATGCAAATGTACTAATTAAGAATTTATAAAATTGATGGCTTTTCGTGTCAAAGGCTTAACTAGCTACCAGAAATGTGTTCTGCAGTACTTCTATCACCTCTAAGAACTTGGTGAAGGAGTGTTGCAGTAAGAACGAGCAGAATGAATGTTGGGAAGTCCAAGTCTTTTGAAGTGAAAAACTATTGGATACAAAGCTGTTCACCTGACATGTTTTTAGTGAGGCAAAAGTTAACACGGGTTTCTATTTTGAATGTACCAGTGATTTAGCACTTAATGCTATTCCACAGGTAAAAAGCCTGGACGCCCTTCAGATCCCATCCAGACTCTGTCCTTGGATCTGAGGAGCTATCTGGCTTCCAGCCTCATCTTAAGCTGATATAAAGATATTTCAGAGGGAGAAGGAGCATTAGTGGGGATGTTTTGTTTCTGGGCGGCTATCCCAGCTCTGTCCCTTCTTGGGTAGTAAAGGATGCAGAGAAACAAAGTTATCTCCTTGTAATTTGCATCCCAGGAAACATTATGGAGCTCTTTTCTGGACCTGTCAAAGGAAAGCAAGGAAACTTATCTTGTAAATGCAGAATTGAATGTAGGGAGCTGCCACATGAAAGAGGTTTCTGCTTCCTGAGCTGTGCATGATTGTTGGATGTTCTTCAGTCCTCGCTCTTAATCTCAAACGGAAAACGGAGCCTGGCAAGCAGCAGCTCTGCACTTCCCACTGCAATTACTGTGCTTGTAGTCCAGACATCTTCCATAAATCCAGTCAGATTGCAAAGGCTTTTCTTAGGGAAGGAAAAAAGAAAAAAGGCAAAGAGAAAGAGAAGCTGTGGAAACTCAATTACACTGAATCACAGCAGCATTCCTTCTAGTCCAGCAACTACTTCTTCTGACCAGTGGAGTGTTTGGAACACTTGTGCATTAAGGCTTTTGCTGTGTCTGCTCAAGATCATGCTTATCCTTTACCAGGTGCTTGGAACACATAAAGCACTTAAAGAATGGAAGAATTTTTAAATTACTGCTTTCTTCTGTAAATAAGATTCTTCCTCTGAAATATTTTGTCCATCAGGATCAACATGTTTTCCAAATGTTTTTATCCTTGTAAGAGGTAGGCAGTTTTGGGGCTCTGTGTTCTAATACAACGCATCTGAGGTTCTGATTTCCCAAGTAAGCAGGATGACAGCATAGCTGGAAATCGTGTTGCACTCCTGCATCAGCTGTAGTAATTGGAGTGTTCTTTTTTGCTGAGCACAGGTAAATGTACAGGCTGTGAATCTGCTGATGGATATTGGACCTTCCAGTGTACACACATATATAGTACAGGTACTGCTTCCCTGCTGGAATGCAAGGGTGTAGTTCCATGTGATGGTTACCAGGGATGCTGTGTGTGTACCTGTAGAACCTTCCCTGCTCGGTGTCCTCCACCGCTCCCTGAGGAGGAGCCGCTGGTGCCTCCCATGTACCGGCAGGGCGGGAATTTTGCTGTGGGGTGTGACAAAGCCCAAAGGCTGCAGTTCAGGGGTAAGTGCAGCAGCAGGAGCTGGATGTCAGCGGTGGCTGTGTTGGTTCTCGCCCTCAGTTGGCTCTGATCCCGAGTTTGCCCGCTACGTAGCCGGGGTCAACCAGGCCATGCAGCAGAAGAGGCAGGCGCAGCACGTCCGGCGGCCGAGCAACGCGCGCGGCAACTGGCCCCTTCCCGACGATCCTCACAAAACGTGGCCCTTCCCCGAGTACTTCGCAGAGGGGTAAGACTCTGGACGAGTGTTTGGCAGCCTGGCTTGGGTGTTTTGTCCAGCTGCACTTGGTTATGGCAGGAGTGAGCACTGAGCCCCTTCTGCTTTGCTGATCCTGCGGCACTGACATGTTTGGTGTCTTCCCTAGAGTGGTGTGGATACCCACTGTGTCTCCAGGGGAAACAAGGCATCTATAACCAGATGCATTCAGAGTTTGCTTTGAATATTTTGGAAATCTTTGAGACCTAGTTTTGATGAAAAGTGCCTGACTGAATTAAGTTTTCCAGATTTTAGCCACTTAATCTTGCTCCTAAAAGGCAGGTACCTTACAGCAAGTACATTAGTGGTTCTTAGTCTCTTCCAAATCATAACTATTTACTACAACAGAAGTGTTTCAGCGTTCTCTGTCCCTTTGTCCACAGTGTAACAGCTGTGACTTGAGCTGGTGTAAAAACAGTAGGACAGACATGTGTTCTGGCTCAGTTTTGCATGCAAAAGTCAAGTGATTCCAAACCCAAGCATCACTCCTCCTTCCTGAACAGGAGAGGCACTTTTGATTGACATTATTATTTTAGTAATATATATATAAAGTAACAGACAAAGCAGTTAATGTGACCACTCAGATAAGTGGAAGTATTTGTCTTACTGGCACATTTTACCAAGTATCTAAATTCCTTTGTTTTTTGAGGTATCACCTGGGGCACAATCTGGACTGGGCACTGAAAATGCAAGGACTAACACAAGTTTTTGTGTTGCAGTGATGTGACAAATAGCTGGTCTGGAACTCAAGGAGACTCTGCCAGCTCAAGTGATGAGACCTCCTCAGCTAACGGAGACAGCCTGTTCTCCATGTTCTCAGGGCCAGACCTTGTTGCTGCCGTGAAGCAGAGGAGGTGAGCAGAATGAACAGAAATACAGAGCACTCTGGAGGATTCCTTTTTTTATATATCTAATTTCATTTGAGTCCCCAGCCAAAGGAAGTTCCTGCTGATGAGACACAGTTGCAGGGTCAGTTTGTGCCCTGCATGGGTGGTGTGGGACAAGTGCATTCCCAAAGGGAGCTGTGTTGGCAGCTCTCTCCTCCTACAGACCAGCCCTGTGCAAACAGCTCAGGCTCAGGACAGCAGCAATGGTCAGGTGCTTTCCCTCTTCCAAGAGGTTCTTTTTTGGATGCTGCTTCTTTCCAAACTCCTGGGGTGTTAGAGACCTGTGTTGAGCTGGTTTGCAGACTGTGCCTGGCAGCAGCTCTGCTGTGCCCTGGCCCTGCACTGGGGTGGCAGTGAGAGCCCTCTGACACTGGGGAGATGCTCCCAGGAACGTGGTGTAGACTTGTCTCACCTTGGCTGCCACTGCCCTTCTGGGAGTCCTAAATACACTGGTTAGTCCTTTATTTCTGACAATATGAGGAGGTGGATTAATTGCCTTCATAAACAATGTCAGTAGCTTAAAAGCTAAGCCAGGATTTTCAGCTGTGAACAATCCACTTCCAGCAGTAGGAATTGCACAATTGCTTTCTGCTGTTCTGAAGGGCTGGGGGCTCAGCGTGTTTGGGACCTCAGTGATTCCACAGCT
Source organism: Lophotriccus pileatus (assembly GCA_035583135.1). Classification (NCBI taxonomy): domain Eukaryota; kingdom Metazoa; phylum Chordata; class Aves; order Passeriformes; family Tyrannidae; genus Lophotriccus; species Lophotriccus pileatus. Next base: position 1,833,105 of record JAWWES010000021.1, read on the forward strand.
GTGAGGGTAGTTAGAACAACAGTAACACAAGGCACAGGATGAAGCATGAGTACCAACCCAGTTCCTATCTGGGATCATTCTCTCAAACTGTTTCTCAGAGTCTTTTTGAAAAATAGAACAAGTCAGTTCTGTGGCCAAAAATTCTGATTTTGTTTACATCATAAGATAATTCAGAGTCAGTACCTTTAGATACAAGATTGTCTGTCTGCTTTTTGGTGACCACAAAAAAATCAGTGGGTGCACTGCCAGTTTCCCTCAGGTTATACCTGGATAGCTGTTTTTATGGGCATTGTCAGAAAGGAACTGACCAAAAGAGGAGCTTTTTCTGAACCTTTACCCTTACCAAGACTTTATAGAGAGGGAACAGGAGCTGAGCTTCAGTGAATGCTAAGCTGAAGTTGATGGAAGAGAGCCACTGCATAAAGGTCACAGAAAAAGGAATTATTTGTAATTTTTTAAAAAAGCAGCAGGGAAAGAAAACACAATAGCACCTAAGGGGTGAATTAACCTGCCAAGCCAGCAGACAGCTAGAGATGGATCATGGAGTGACTCGTGGAGCAAGAACAAGAAAAGCCTGTGCTTTATGTAGAGCTCTGAAGAGCAGAAGGAAGTTCCCAAGGAATGTGCTTCACTGAACAAAAACTTCAGCTGAAGTAACAGTACTACTGTCTTGTGTTCCTTTTAGGAAGGAAAATGTTCTTCAGTTGAGGGCCTGACAAAATACCAGAGCTAAACCTGGGCAGCAAGAGAAGGCCAAAGGGTTGGGTGTCTAAAGCTGACCTGCAAACAGAGGCCTGATGAGTGGAGCATGATGATTGGGGTTTTTTAAAGGAAGGATGAAATAAAAGATTCTGCTTTAATCTAAACCCATCCACCTAATCCCACCCCCTAAAAAAATCCAAAACACAGGACTAAAACAATCCTGACCACATGGGCATTCTGAAAGGATTTCTATTTGATACCAGGTGTTAGGTCACAAATTTAAACTGGTGGAATATTTTTCTTCAGTCAAGTCACTGTGCTTCAGCAGATGCTTCACCTGTTCAACTGTTCTTTTATCTTGTCTGTGAAGTTGTTTCAGAAAATATACTTACAAACCCCCAAAAAAACACAAGCCATGAGAGCAGGTGACAGAAAAGGCAATTTCTGGCAGATTTTCAAAAACCTAACCCAGCTTCCTCTCACCTCTACGTAAACCTTGCTGAAGCTGTAGCTCCAGGAGGGGCTGCAGAGCCAAGCCCTGCCAGGACTCAGGGATCAGGTTCTTTCTGTAATGCTGCTTCTGCCTGTACGGAGCAAACAGTCCCTGAAAGGCGGTGGAAGGGCAGTGCCCCTGTGGGGGTGCCAGGCTGGGAGCACGGAATGGGCAGTGCCAGAGGTGGAGCAATGGGGGTGAGTCATTGAAACCCAAGCAGTGACTGTCCCTCTCTCTCTGGGCAGAAAGCACAGCAGTGGTGAACAGGAACCCAGCACGCTGCCATCGCCTCCCCTTCTGTCTGCAGCAGATGACCGCAGCCAGGTGAGCTCAGCTCGGGCCTCGCTCCTGTTTGCATCTGGGGGGGTCTGCACTAGGAAAGCAACTGGAACAGCATCTGTATCTGCAGACTGGTTACTTCAGCAAAACCCCAGACCATCTGCACTCGAGGAGTACAAGATGCTTTTGGCAAAGTCACCAAATTGAAATATTAAAATTGGAAATCGCCTTTTTCCCCTTTGTTGGGGCCACTCTGTGTCATGCTGAAGTAAATTGAAAGGTTTTTTAACAGGCCGATGTGTTAAGAATCCAGAGTGCTTTCCATAGTCATCAATTCTGCTTTCCAATGTAAGTTATGACCCTGAGATGAGCTCAGCTGGTTAGAACGTGGTGCTGGTAACACCAAGGTTGTGGTTTGATCCTTGTATGGGCCATTCACTGCAGAGTTGGCCTTGATGATCCTTGTGGTCGCTACTTGGATTTCAGAATATTCTGGATTGTAAGGGACCCATGAGCCTCTGGAACCTCCTGAAAATGTCTTAGAGGGGCCAAGGTGGTTTGTTAAGTATTGTCTCAAAAAAAAGTGTGTTGGCATCGAAAGAAGCCGAACCCAGCTGGTTTTGTTTTGTCAGGACAACAAGACCAAAACGTGGCCCCCGAAGGCGCCGTGGCAGCACTCATCCTCGGTGACGGGCACCCTGCCGGGCCAGAGCTCGTCCCTGTACCCCCTGGGCAGCCCCGTGAGCCAGTGGAGCGACACGATGCAGCTCCTGCCCTCGCCCCTGTGGCCCAACGACTGCGCCCCGGCCGCCGGCATCTCCTCCGGCTTCGCCTTCGCGCAGCAGCAGCAGCAGCAGCAGCAATCCCAACAGGCTTCCCAGCACAAACAGATCAACAAGGGCTTCAAATCCTTCCCGGTGAAGCACGAGCGCAGACCATCGTACCTGCCCCAGTACTGACTGTTCCTGCTGGAGAGCAGCACGGGGCCAAACGGGAACGACGCGCCTGCCATTCCCAAGGGGGGTTGGCTGTGTCCTGGTTATCTCATTGGTGGGCAGTCGAGGGGATTTGGGGGAGACAGACAAACTCTGGAGTTGTGATTGACAGTGCTGAGCAAATATGGCCAATATGTTTGTCGGTAGACATGAAACAGCCCAAAACTGTGATGTAGAAATGCTTTTAAAAATGTGTATATTGCCTTTACTTTCAAAACATTTTTTTTCTAAAAAGAACTGCTGAAGGACTACCATACAAGAAACACTGTATTTTATAGCTATTTTTCATATAGATTTATAGTTAAACATCTTACTGAAACACATTGAATATGTTGGAGCAAATATATAGTGGTCACTTTGCTCAACACTGTTTGTGTTTAAATTTATAAAGGACAAGCTGTAGAGCCTTTGTATTCTCACCACAGCCCGTGGGCAGCTTTTTTTAAATGAAGTGCAGCAGCAGCTTTTGCTGTGCCACCCCGGTGAGTCCCTTTGGGAGCTGCTGCGGGAACAGTTGCAAACAGAGCTTTGTGGCAGTGTCCTGACTCCGAGCTCAGCAGCACCACTGCCCGTGGGTGGGCAGCGCTCCCTGAGCTGCTGGAAGCCCGTGGCACCCGTGGGCGCCGTGACTGCGGTTCTGGAACAAACATCCTGTTCCTTATGGCAGCGTTTGGCCAGAGCTGGTACCACACAGGGCTCCTGCAGTGTGTGAAAGCAAAGCCTGAGACTACTTGCTTTTATTTAAAGTCTTATTTCAGATGCTACAGTTGATTAAAAATTGTGAGCTGGCTCAGAAGATACTAAAACTGAAACGTGGGGTAGCAGTTAGTTAAAAGAACATTATTTTTTTTAAAAGGATAAAGTAATTATTTGCAGTCAATATGTGCCATTAAGTGAACCTGTGGAATTAGGAATAATCTTCCAACCAAAGTGGATCCGGGAGTGACTGGTGCTTAAAAATTGAAGAACAATGGTAAATATATGTATAGCTATCCCACTGTATATGAATTGAGATTACAGAAGATTCTTTATATAGTTAGAGCTTATTTAAATTTTCATATTTCATCTTTGAAAGAGTCTAAAAACCACAATATTTTCTGGTATAAGAGTTTTGACAGTATTAATCTTATTTTTGTATTTTTCTTAAGTCATATCATTCTAATATGTTAACTACTAGTAAAATGGGTTATTAGTTCTAACTACATAATTTTTCAATGAAGATAAAGCACATTTGTTGGTTTTGGTTTTACAAACTAAGTACATCTATATCTAAAGATACCAAAAAATAAATACATTATATATATATAAATAAAAAGTATACACAACACTAAAACTATTAAACATTTGGGCGTTTCAAACCCATCCACCTTTTTTGTTTGTATGGTGACGGGCTCTATTTGCAGGCCCAGATTGTTACCTTTTGTGCTGTTTGAGGATGCCAATGTTGCCTGTATTTATGATATTGTCACCATGTTTTCTGAAACTTCATACTTACCATGTTTACAAAGATTTGTTTGCTGTACATAGACTTTTTACAGTAATGTGCTTTGCACAATCAGTGTGGCTTCTGTCTGTAAATCGTTAATGGTCTGTACTACTATAATTTTGAAAACCTTCCACTGAAACTGTTAGTGGTTATTTAACTTGATGAATGGTTTTGAGTTTCCTAAATCTTGTCGTTTAGATCTAATATTAAACCCTAAATTTGGTTGTACTTACTGATTATTCCTACTAAGACCAAAATGGAAGTTAATGAAAACACTTAATTTTGAACTTTTTTCTAACAAGTGCCAAAATGATTGCTCTAGTTTTTGCAGTTTATTCATAATTACAAATGCTGTCGAGTTCCTGGACCTACATCAGTGACAACAAAGAAAGTTTGTCTGCATTTTGACCACGTGGGTGCTACTCTGTCCTTTGCTTCCGATCGTTCTGAACACTGGTAATTTTAAGAATTGTTGCACTTGGCAAATGAGTCTTGCCCTTAAACTTCACTTACACTGCCAAGTGCAAGGGTTTGGTGCTTAGTTAACTTACCCTTATTGCAGTGCTTCTTGTGAATAGCTAATGCTTCTGAACTGGAACTGTACAGTTTGTATTTTAAAGCTTCTGTAAAAGTAAACTATTTGCTTTATTAAAGATATACATTTAATAGGTCATACCTGTTTAAAATATGCACCTTGCTGAAAATGAGCAGCACCTTAAACTGTAACTTTGGTTTGTAAACAAAGATCTTATTTCATTAACATGGGATTATTTAACAGTTTGAAAATTGTCAACTGCCTACTTACTGACTCATCATATAAAACCAAACTTTATGCACTGTACAATTTGAAGCATCTTTAAAGCTCCTTTCTCAAGCAGATGGCACTGGAGGACATGGCACAGACTCTGCCTCAGCAGGGGCTTGGGCCCATAGTGCAGATGAACATTGCCAACTTTAGCTGCATTTTTAGCAGTCACAGAGTAAATAACTGAGGGCAGTGAGCAGAAGTGGACTGTGGACTCCAGCCCCCTGCCCACGACTCTCAAGGCTCTTAGTTTAGCTGATGTTTGGCAGTGGAGTGCCACGTCCAGGGTGCTCTTGGGGTACAGACAGGCAGCTGGACCAAGTGCTGACAGATAGCTGGGACTTCACTTAACTGCTGAGTCACACAGCAATCCCCTGCTTCCCAGGAAAGGTAACATTTGTTTCACTGAATCACCGAGCTGCTCCTTTGTTAACATGTTTCATTCATGCACAATATACTACAGTTTACAAAGAACATCTTTATTCAGCACAGCTCTTCTGACTCTTACATGGCACCACATGCCTGACTGTCGTGCTGGAGGCAGCAGTCACCTGGTGAACTGCTTACCCTGCTATTGCAGAACCTGGGGCATAACAGGGGCTCTGCTTCCAGCAGTGCTGTCTGGCTGTGCTCAAAGTACACTGCACTGAGTTTTCCAGAGGGAAAAAAGCACTGTGATAATTACCAATCACCCTTAAGCTGCGCTGATTACAGTAACAGAGGAAGAGCTAGCCTAATACTACATTGAAAACTACAGTCACATTTTAAACACACAGGTACAGATCACTTTTTACCTGCCTTTCAGGCCCACACAGTGGGACTCTAAAATAAGTATTTCTAAGAGTCTGAAAGCAGCACTGCTCGTGTGCAGGTGTCAGTCTGCAGCCTTCTGTGTGCTGGGCGGTGTGGCATCCGCAATCGTGGCTAAATAAATGAGGTTTCTGTGCAGGATATGCTGGTACCTGTGAGAGAAGGGAACACAGTATCTGGGTAACCTGCTCTTTTATAGCCAACTACCCACACTTGTCACTTCTGCAATCTGATCAGGATTTCCTGACCGGTAAAGAAATAGCAAACTCGAATGGTAAATCAGGGGAAACGTGTGGTTTGGGGAGTGTGTCACAGCAGAGCGGCTGTCACGAGACACGGAGCCAACACCCTCACGGAGCCGGCGGGGTCGCTCCGTGCGGGGGCAGCTTTGCTTTATACATTTGTGAAAATGATTCTGATGAAGTCCCTTCATAAGCCCGGGCGCATTTTCTTAGCGGAGGTAAAGCTCTGGGCCCGGGAGCCGCGTTCCCCTGCCGTCCCCGGTCCTGCCCGCCCCGCTCACTCACTGCACGCAGTCGGTGGCGCGGCCCTTGCTCTGGTACTCCACGATGCACCGGATCAGCTGGTCGTTCTCCTCCAGCAGCTGCGGACAGAGCGAGGTCACTGGCCGGCCCCGACACCCCGCCCGCCCAGCCCCGGCTCGATCGCGGCCCCGTGCCGGCCCAGCCCCGCTCCGGCCGCCCCGTGCCGTGCTCACCCTCTGCAGGGTGTCCTGGTTCACCTCGGCCCGGCCGCGCTGCCGCTCGGGCACGAACACCACGGACATGGCGGCGTCTCCGCCGCTGAGGGGCCCCCGCGGCCCCGCCCCCGCCGCCCCCCATTGGTTGCCGGGGCCGCGCAGGCGCAGTTCCCCGCTCGCGGCCCCCCCCAGCCCGGCCGGGCGGGAGCGGCACAACAAACCAGGCCCAGGAGCGCTTCTATCCAACAGTTTATTCTGCTTTAAAATAAAAAAAACAGAAAGCCTGGCCGGGCGCGGCAGCGACACCCAGCGTTGGCCCCGGCCGCGGCTCCCGGCCCGGTATTTACAGCTGGAACACCTCAGACAGTAAAGAGTTATTGCAACAGGACAGCACTTGCCTCTACGGCCAAAAACCTCAACAGGTGTTCAGAATCATGACTTGTGGATCCCAAAAGGCAGTTGTTAACATGCAAAAAACATTACTAAACAATATTACCTAACTTCTACAGCTGTCAAATACTTGACCTTAATAAGGAAACCAATTACAAAATACTTCCTTGTAGTGCTATACAAAAGTTATAAAATTAAGATTCTATCAACCACTTTTAAATATTCCAATTTTTCAACAGTGCAGTTTTCCACATCTTTATCACCACTGAGCATTTTTAAGTAAAAAAAAAAAAAAAATCAGCAAATTAGATCAAAGTGATGTAATCTTTGGATCCCTTTATTCCTGTGGCCTTCATTTTTACATACACAGACACAAATGACCAGGTTTCTATTTCAGCATATCAAAGTTGTAACTACTCATCCCGAATTGGCCAGAAGTCCATACTCTGTCACTTGTTCACAACCAGAGTCTCACTGTCTCCAAGCTACGGTCTATCAAAATGCAAACAACTTCAAACACTAAGAATTCTTTAGATTGCTCATGTCTACAAGTATTACAACAAAGTTAACATTTCAAGAATTGACAAATGGAGACAGACTTTCTTCCCAGGCACTCCAGGAGAATCACCAACTCATGTGCCTGGTCCATTATTAAAAAAAGTTAATATTTCTCACTAAGTAAAATTAATTGCAAATCTTGACATATGAAAATTCCTTTTCTCCTTTTTTGAAAATATCTCCTTAACTTGGTCAAATCCTGTGATATGCCAGAAACTACAAAATCTAATTCTTGCAAGAGCAGTGAAGCGTGTATCCAGTTTTGTGTAATGGAAGAACATTTTCAAAACTTCATTATAGTCCAAATATAAAATCAAACATTGAAGCCTGAAAAGCTGCTAAAGAAAAAAACCCAACTACTTCAGTGTTCTTCAGCATATCAACTTCTGCAATAACACAGTATGTTTGCCGACTTAAAAATGTTTATTCTTTAAAAAATTAGTTGCTTTTTATACAGCTATACAAAGTTTGTAATGTTTCTTTGGCAATGGGATATAATGGAATTTTACAACTATATAAAAACTTTCCTTTGCCTAAGAAACAGTATTTACTGTGTGTACATATCTGACTGACAAAGCAAGTTTTCTACTGTCCAGCACCCTAGTTGATACAAGTACAACTACCTCAAAAGGGATATTACAGGATTTCCAAAAAACAACCTTCAGTGGGTCAAAACACTCACAGTATCGACGGCCTTCTGCATACAATTGTCCTTACAACTTGAAGCAATTATCAAATACAGTTTAGTAATAAGAAAAATCCTTTCAGTGATGAAAAAATACTTAAACTCCATCGAAGTACTGCTTATAATTAACTATACATAAGAAATTACTTATCCTTCTGTCTCAAATATATTTCATGCTGTTTTCAAAGATGGCCATTTTTCAAAAGTAACTGCATTACACCCCTTTGAAATTAAATAGTTAAATCCCAGTGCTGGTGACAAGTATACAGCAAATTAACTTCATTCTTTGCAGAGATCAAAACTAATTCTCTGATTCAAGAAGATCTAGACGTTCACCCAGTTTCAGCTTTCTGGTAGACTACGCAGCAACTTTGTTGTCTTTCTGGAGGGAACAAAAGTACAATGTTAAAATCCATTTTGCAAACCAACCCCCCCAGGTTAATCTGGGCAGCAGCCCTGGGAGCAGACGTGCTGTGGGGGCCACTGCCCACCCCCTGCAGCAGAAAGGAGACCTCCCTGGGCGCTCAGCTGGCACCTGCTCACACACCCTCAGGGCTGCCACACCAAGGAGCAGCTCCTCACTGACTACACGGCAAAATCCGCAGCCTTTACACCACCTCCCACTCCTTTGGGAGGCTGCAAAACTTTTATTCAGAAATTCAAATCACTGATCTTCAATCCCTCATTTCCATTCATGTTCAGCTGCCAAAAGTTTCCTTAAATCACAGGATTAATTGTTGAAATCTAATGAAGGAATACCTGAAGGGCACTCAGAAAACTGCTGTGACGAAACCACCTTTTCTTTATTTAAAAATATTTAAAACTGCTAACAGAAACCCAAGATTTTTGTCTGAAAAACTCTTAACTGCTCATGCAGTAAACTACCAGAATTTGTTCTTTCCCAGTCAGAATTGTAAAAGCCTACTTTACTTGAACCAGTCTGAATAATTATCCTTGTTAATGATTCTAACCAGTACACCAGTCTATATAGGCTTTCTGCCAACTCATTCACAAAGAATTCCAGTTTGTTGTACACAGGAAGTAAGTTAAATTACTCCCTCTAAATCTTTACATTTTGCAACACTGCTTAGAAAAATGCTTGCAATTCACATTTCTAACACTTGTTTTCAATCTGCAGAACTTATTTTCCTCTTTTGCTCCCTCCCCTCCCCCTCATACCAGCTATCAAGTAACCATATTGGGTATGTAAGAAAGATAGCTTTTAGTTTTGGTTGCTGTTGATAATAAGATGATGCTATGTAACCAGAATTTCAGCATTAATGGCCTTTCAATAAAGTAGCTCAGAGTCCCTGCAAAACACTATTCAAGAAATTCTAGTTCAACATCAAATCTAAAAGCAGGAGGTTTTTAACCACATCTTTCCAAGCACAGTGGATCGGGTCATAGTAACATTAAACGCATTTTACCCTATATTCAAAGTCAGCAAACTCCCTGCCTCCACGACCTCCTCTGAATCCACCGCGGAAGCCTCGGGGGGCGGGGAAGGAGCCTCTTCCTCCTCCTCCTCCTCCTCCTGCTCCTCCTCGTCCCCTCCCACCTCGGAAGCCGATGACGCCCCTGCCCCGGTAGCCGCCGCGGCCGCGGTTGGGGCGCAGGGGGATGCCGAAGGTCTCCGCGTTCAGCCTCCTCTCCTCGGCCCAGGTGGGTCGCCGTTCCCTGCCACACAAAAGGTACAGGATTGCTGCCAAACACCTCGGGAGAACACTGAGAGCTGCCAGAGAGCCCGGGAATTGATAAACGATACATCAACCACGCTGTAAATCCCTCCTTTCTGCAAGAATCCAGGTGTCTGCCACAGTTCATTAACTCGTCAAAGAGCGACACGTTCCAGTGCCATTAACTGGGTATTAACAATGCTGAGTTTCCCACACAGAAGAGCGCGCTCTGTATCCTCCTCATGAAGAATCGTTTAAAGCAAGAAAACAGTTGCTAGTTACAGATGTTATTGTATCTGGCTGTCAGTACAGCAATCCCCCTCCCCCTCCTGTAATTCAAAATAGGTCAGCAATCCACATCCTCGTGTCTAATAAAAAGGCAACAGCCAAAGATAAGCTTTAGTTTTCCTCGGACGCTATCTGCCCATTCCAACAACACTACTGGCAGCGACAGTTACATAATCGGCTTAGGAACCATTACCAAAGCAGGGCCATAATTGATTTAACTGAAGTGTTAATTTAGTAGCAAAGCAAAACAAACAACCCACCCCCTCCTCCCCTTTAGTAAATCTGGAAAGGAGATTCTAGAGCCTTGAATTAAGTGTCTCTAAAAGCGGCTCTAAAACACTTTCAAATATCTTCCTATTAACATATTGCACTTGCCCACAAAGAAATGCTGTGCTTTGTGTTCCTGTTTTCTTTTTGCCCACTGCATGTGGAAATGAGCTCTAATCACTTTCGATTCAGAGCTGATTGTAACGAGTAGCACTGAAAGCACCTTCTGGCAAACATGCATTAAGCAGACTAACAAGCTTCCCCTTGCAGGCCATACCTATTGTCATCACAGGAAATGTTATCAAAGAAGGATTTGGTTTTGTCATAGTAGCAGTTGGGTCCAAGTGGATCCTCCTCATCGGCATTCCCTTCGCTGTTTTGGGTATCAACACCTGAGTCACCTTTGTCTTCTCCATTTACAGGCTTCTCTGGTTTCTCAAGTTTATCTTCTACAAAATAAAAAGTAAACAGAAACCTAAAAAACCCAGCACTGTTAACTTATTCCCAGACAGAAGCTATACTGAATGTTCAAAATTACAAAAACCTCTCCGTAATTTAAGGTAGAAATCAAGTAATTGGACACATAAATTAGGATGTTTTTGCTGCTGCTGTCTGGGGGTTTGATGTCCTCTATATTTTCGGGGGGTTTAGTTAACAAAAACACCTGTGGCAGAAGGGATTTGACAGCCCTATTTTCTACCCTCTTCACTACCTCCTTCCCAGACTTAGTCAATCCTAATAAAAGCCATTCCATGGTTTTGTTCAGCCCCAGTATCAACAGCAAACCACAACTCATTTAGAAATGATCCAGAAAAAGAGGCAAGCAGCAGAGGACAGATCCTGTGGGACTCTGCTGGTGTTCCTACTCTACACTGAAATCTGACCATTTATTTCTACCTTTTGTTTCCCAGCTTTTAGTCAACCATTCACTGAATAGGGAACTCCCTGCATTAACCTGTAACAGTTTTGTCCAAAAATAGGAGCAGCAGAGTAACAAACAGGTGGCTGGCCACAAGAGAATGAGGTAATCCAAACAGAAGCCTGCTAAAAAACAAGTGCTGGCAGAATGGTTTCTAACTACTCTGTGTTCCTTTGGAAAAGGGTAAAAGCAAGAAAATGCTGGATACTTTCAAACAAGCTCTCCTGCGTACTACAGCAAAGTTCTGATCCCAAACTCATGTTTTTCCCATTGCTTTTGGTTTATAATAGATATTTTAATTCTTGTCTAATAATTGAAAACATAAAACATGGGGTTTCTTTTATTCCATCCTTTCCAGAACTTTAAAGTAACAAACATTATTGGAGCTTCTGCTCAAGTAATATGTATTTTAAACAAACAGACATGTTCTCCAAAGCAGAATTAAAGCAGCAAGACACGGTTTTTCCATGCTCAAATACAAAGCAAAAATTGGTTTACCTTTTAATTTAAGTTTATTATGAAATTCTCTATCAATTTCCTCCTTGTTGAATTGTGCATTTGCACTTTCAAAGTCGAAGTCCTTCTCAAACTTCATTGGACCATCCCTCCTAATCCCAAACCGTCCTCGGCCCCCCCTGTGGCCTCCGCGGCCTCTCCGTGCCGAAGGTGCACCTGGAACTGAAAAGAGGGATATTCTCTTTGGGTTTGTTTAGGGCACTGGTTTTTCTTTGAGGGTGATGTTTTGCTCTCTGATTCCTGGGGTAACAGGTTGGGACTTCATGCATCCTCTTCCTGCACTTCTGTTGTTAAAAGCCCCATCAGAGCAGCTCGTAATTTGTAAATTCACTTACAGTAATGATGGCAGTGACACAGAAAACATAACAGTACTAACCGACTTTCTAGAAGTCATTAAAAGCTTTTTTTTTTAAAGAAGAGTTAAAATGTCAGTGGCTTTTCAGTCAAGGATTTTTGTAGAAAGGTAACAGGTTTTCTTTCATGCTATTGTGTTTATAAACCCATGAATACTGCTTGGTTTACATTTTTATTCAAATTGCTTAATTTAGAGCAACCAGAAGAGATTTGCTCTTTCATGATGACTTTATGTGCTTGTATTATTCAGACACAATGCAAAGCTGTTACCCACTGGAAACAAAATGTAAAAGAATTTATGTATTTTAGCAGATTTAAAAAAAAAAATGAAGTCTGAAAACAACGATAGTTATTTCTCAAAATAAGATTTACCAATTTGTCGTTTGTTTTCATTTCTGAGTTCATTTTCTGATCTTGAAACCTTGTGTGCTTCAGCTAAAGTTGGAAATAAAAAAATGATCTGTTTATCCAATTAGGTATTTTTGACCATGCTTTTGTATATATAGTTCAGATTAAAAAAAAAAAAAATCCAAACCTATAAATGTAAACCACAATTGTAAAAGAAAAAAAAATTAATTTAGAATATATGCTTGACTTTAAAAAGGAATATATATCTAATCCAGGTCTCTGCTGGCCAGCCTACCAGTAAGAGACATCAGGACAATTCCTATGTGTTGCCCTTACAAAGAGCACTTCCTATGTGTGTGGAAGGAAACAAGCTGTATGAAAATCATCCAAAGCTACCTCGTCGGTGCTCTTGGTTCTCCAAGGATTTCTGGCCAGCAGACACCAAAGGTCTGGCTGGGACAGGACTCCTCCTTCCCACTGGTGCCGGGGTGGGCAGGTGGGCTGAAGCTGTTTGTACTGCTTGTTCCATGGTGGGGCTCCTTCTCAAGTGATCCATCTGAGGGCTTGAACGACCTGGGCAAAAATAAAACCAAACCCACTGAGTTATTTCTCAGGCACAAATGAGAGTTACTGCTCTCAACCAATCGAGACCTTACCAGATGTGTCCAAAGCAATAAGTATGTCTGTACCCTCAGATCCACTAATCCAGAAGGAAGGATATTTAGCAATACCCCCTCCCCCAGTCTAAAAGAAAAAAAACAGTCGGACAATTAATCCCTGCCAACCCATCCAGGATCTGCATGTAGCTGTGGAATGAAATTTTCCACATTGACTGGAGGTAAAAATACACCTTCTGCCTCCCTGGGAAGGCAAGTGGGAAGTGGGTGCTCCCAAAGGCAGATATACAGCTCCAGCACTGAAATCCATGTGCTGTTGGGCACTGCTGTGTTTTCCCTGCCAAGCCAGGGAGCAGCAGGGCTGGCTGGTGCCAGGACTCTGCAGGTGAGGGAGCTCTGGGAGCTGCTCACACATGGCCATTTGCAGCACGAGTGACTGGGGGCAGAAGCATGTTCAGAATGGAGCCATTTGATCCAGCCAGGCGAATTTACAACATCAAATAGGTAAATCTGCTGAGAAATTAGAATAGGAATCAAGTCCCAGGAAGTAGAAGTTGTATCCCATAACAAAAGCTCAACAAAAGAAAAAACAATACCAAATCAAAACCACAAAAAATCCCCAACAAAACAAAACAAAAACCCAAACCCAACCAATAAAAGCAACCATTCCACACTTGTAATCTACAAAGAGGAAAAATACTTTTAAAAGCAAACACACAGAGAAAAAAACCTGTTGGTGCCCCACAAGACATTTTGCAGAATGTATGTTCATGTGGAACATATGCCACATATCAAGTTCAAGGATCACACAGCTTTTAACTGCAACTACAGCAAACCAAGCTACTTTTTCAGAGAAATGCTCAGCATACCTTCCTCCCCTTCAGTTAATCCAACAAAGTAGAACCTATTTTTGGCAACACACTCAACTAGTCCTAGAAACTCCTAATGGGTATACAAATCTCAACTGGAACTTAGGAAAAAAACCTGTTTGCTGTGAAGTGTTTTGACTTTTAACACGACTGCACCATTTAAAAATAGCATTAGGGTTATATCTTAGCGCACACTTTTACTCACAGCAGTGAAGAGTGGAAGAGCAGATGTTTAGATTTTGCAGAGCCATGTTAACACATCTGCATGAAAGGCAAGGTGAAGGTGCTCAGTGTTTAGTCAGGTCGTTTTTTTTCTTAGCTACTCAAAAATCATCAAAAATTTCCTTTTTGCTTCTACTTTCTTTTTCCAAAATTACACGCACTACCCACACAGTTTGTTCCTGTTAAGCTGACCTGAGTCATGTCAGCATCTCTACAGGCAGTCAGGTCTGCTGTTACAGAAGCCACAGTTAGGAACAAAGATTTCAAAATTGTAAGCTGAAGCACTTCACATTTCAATCAGCACAAAGTATCACGAGTTTTGTCATGTTATCAACAAAACTAGATACTGAATTTCCACCTGCATCTATTTGGTAACATTTTTCCACTTAAAAGTCCTACTCCTCAGTACAGACGCTTTAAGGATAACAAATGTCTTGCTACCTATGCAGCACCCCAAGATGTAGAAAAACACATTGAAAAAGCAAATACAAAGCCTCCCAGTTCTTTCTGGGTTTAATACCAAGTGTTTTCTTGACGGAATTCAGCTGTTTTGTTGGCATTTCTGGCAACCACCTAAGCCAAGGGGCCACCGCTGGTCAAAAAGGAACTAAGTTACTAAAATAGATTTTACCTTGAGACATCTGTGTTTTTAGGGATCTTGCATCTGTTGTAAATGCAGAACCAACTGCAGTGCTTTGGGACATGCTGGCACTGGCTGAAGAGTCTGTTCCAAAAGATGTTAAAGAACCTCCTGCTTTGGAAGAAATAATATAGTTGTAAAACCTAATTTAGGCTTTATTTCATTACTTTTGAATTAGTACCAATTAGTGAAGCCATATTAGACAGTTATTCTAGAATGCACACAAGTCTGTCCTTCCCATACACTTCTAGTTTTATCTAACATATGTATGTGCAGTGAGTGGGTAGGACTGTAATATCTTGATTGTTTTAATCTAATATAAAAAATAAAAGAGCTCTTCTACCTTCAGTATCACAGGTATTAACAAAACATAGTCATGACAGCATCTTACTGAGCAATAGATGTTATTGCTGTATTTCCACTTAACACACTCAACAAAAATACGACTGCCACATCTCATTAATTGATATCAAATTATGGCCAATTCTACAGCCTTTCCTTCCCATGGCTAACATTTTCAGTACCAGGAGTAACACTCTGCCATACAGTTACAAGACTAAGTTCTTGTGTGGAAAAACTAAAGTGTGAAATATAAAACTCTCAGGAAGGAAAGTTTGTTGTTAAGTCTCAGAGAGCACCTGGAACATAAAGGAGCCACCAGCCCATGCAGCTCACAAACACTTCAAGCAGGTATTTCACGCCCAACTAACACCTTTAACAGCTGGAGGGCTGTGCTGAATCATCCAAACCCTCAGTTAAGGTGTCACAGCACAGCTATGGATGTGGAGGGGCTGCTTTTGTCCCTTGGAAATATCATGACCACATGATGAATGTGATGAATATATACAAAATAGAACGAATTCCTGACTAGAGGAACCTTTCCCCCCTTGTCCCTCTGAGACAGGTGTTTAATTCTCCATCACTGAGCTAAACTGCGGGACTGACACAGCCTGAAGAGTTTCAGTGTGCCCGGGGATAAGACACTGCTGAATTCCCAGCCCTGACTGGTGCCTGTGCACAGCAGGAAGGCAGACCCCAGTTCCCAGCCGCACATACCGACTCCAACAGCCCCGAACTGCTGGCCCACGAGCGGGCTGGGGCTGAACTGGCTATAGGCCGGCATCCTGCCAAAGGGGCCGTACGAGCCCACCGACTGGAACGAGGAGGTGCTCGAGGACCCTAGAGAGGACTGAACACAAAACACAGCACGCTAGCAAAAAGGCACGTTTACGCAAAACTAGCTAATAGTTCTGCAGGGCAAGAAATGGAGAAACTCTAACAAGCATTTTCACAGGTATGTATAGTTTAGAAAGCACTTTTACCCTTCCACTGTCACAGATCTGTGAAAACAATGCCATGAAATTTTGCAACCTTTTCCGTAGAACCTCAGACTGGACTCTGCTGTCAAACACACAAATAAGCTTTGTTAGCAAACTTGGAAAGTGTTTATCTTTTTCCTTGAAATTTCAAAGCCTACAGGAATAATAAAAGACCCAAACATACTTGAGGACGGTGGGGTTATCACTATTCCTGGAGTTGGCAATAATGCAACTTCACAGCTCTCAACTACCACTGACAAGAGGGGTTGCATCAAATTCAGCAAAAGCTCTTAAAGGAAGCACAAAAGCCCTTCCTCATAAGGAAGGATCAAGAATTCTACCCTACAGAATAATTAAAACATTAGAATCATGAACGCTTACATGGAATTATCAAGTTCCATTTGAAACAAGAGTTTCCCTCTTGCTCTCAGGGATGATTTTAAGATACCCCATAAGCACAATCAGTAAGCCAACAGATTTCCAAAATGAAAAATAACTATTTCTGCCAGTCCATTTACTATGAAACAACAAGCTGATTAATCCTGAAGGCTTCAAGCTGTAAGCTGCTTTCCCTTCAGCTACCAAGTATTCCCTCTTCAAATAACTGCCCCTTTGTATGAAGCCTGCATAAAAACACACAGCTAGATGTAACACTTAAATCAGTCAGCAAAAGAAGCTGAACACTAGAATCAAAAAACAAACAAGCAAAAATCACTAATGATTTGGAGAGGTTTCAGCACCTAATTCCATTTGACCTTTACCAAGTCTGATCTTTCCAAAAACTCCTGCATATGTGTCCTCCTAAGCCAAGTCCCTTTCAAAAAAGGCATCAAGATCCACAAAAAAATCAATTGTTTCCGAAAAAAACAGCAGCTTTGGTATCCAGTGCACTGTGCACTAGAATTAGGTTTCAACCTCCAATTCCACTGTTAAAGACATGATTCCAACAAGGCATATCTTTCCAGAGTTCTTTACATTGGGTTGTGAACTTCAGAGCGATCAACATTTTTAAACACTCGGCTAGAGAGCACTGAGAGCCACCAGGCTATATCTGAAAAGATGCTGTCACTTACCTGAACAATGGCAGGGTCCTGTGGCAAAGAGCACTGAGGCTTTGGTGGCTCACACACAGTCAGGTCTTTAATGTCACTGCCACGGAATATGATGTACTCGAAGACCTCATCGCGAGGGGGGATCGGTCTGTCCGTCGGTCTGTCCTCTGTGCCAAAGGAGCGAACTGCAACATTGGGGACAGAGGGAACACTCAAAACAGCCCACATTCAACAGAGGTTTCAAACATACTGCAGAGACCAACAGCTTTAAACAATCAGAATAAAATTTTGTTGAGAAAAAAAACCCTTATTAAATAGGCAGCATATTCTTTATCATTATCAACTCCTCAGTAATTTGATCTTAAAAATTCCAGTTAAAAAACAAGTAGAAAGACTGAGACATCACTTATGCTATCACTTACATGTTCATTATTTCAACTGTTTTGTGAGGGTAAGGGGAAGCAGCAAGGCAGTTTTTTTGGCTGGTAAGTCAGTCCTATGAATCAAGGAATACATGAGTTTACATACTTCATATTCTGTACTTGCAAATCAGGAAAAAATAAGTTAATACTTCTACTGAGTACTTCTCAGTAGATTCAAGGGCTAAATCAAGATTTAATAAAACAATAGGAATTCTGTGGTATATTTGTACAATTTTCCCTAAGCAAAATGCATTCTCTTGCT
This sequence comes from Lophotriccus pileatus, assembly GCA_035583135.1. Classification (NCBI taxonomy): domain Eukaryota; kingdom Metazoa; phylum Chordata; class Aves; order Passeriformes; family Tyrannidae; genus Lophotriccus; species Lophotriccus pileatus. The sequence continues at coordinate 1,850,779 of JAWWES010000021.1, forward strand.
GCTGCAAGGCTCATATGATCTCTGTCAAATGAAGCAAACTCACTGGGGCATAACTATCTTCCTAAGGAGGCCTGCACAGGGTGCAGCACGCCAAGACATTGAATTATTTGTATGTACTTTGCTGAATTCCAACAGTTTTCCAACTGCACAGCAATGAAGTTTATCAAGTTCCTCTTTCTGCACGACATATAATCACCATGTACATGGTGTAACTGATACCATCACTTTACTGTCACTGCCTTCCCAAAGACTTTTCCTCACCTTAAAATCCTGGGTGAGTAACAAGAGAAACAAAAAAATCAGCTGAAGAGATATGCCCTCAAGAGTCAGAGTTTTGTAAGCAAAAACTGAACAATGGATTGAAACCACAGACGAAAAAACCCCAAACCCAAAATCATGACAATCACATTCACAATCTCATCGACTTGCAGCAGCTTTAACAATCCCTCACGCCTGTTTTTGTTACAGCCTTTTAGACAGTGTTTGTTTCATAAGGCACTACAGACAATGCTGAGAAAAATCTGTATTTTGCTTTAATTTACCAGAATTAGATTTCCCTCATTTTCAGATGAATCAACATTTTGGAGATATCATTAGGCACTTATTTGCAGTCATAAAACCATTAGTCAAGAGCTGTATTAAGTGACACTGAGTCATTTCTCAGGCTGCACCAACCATCCTCCATCACTGTTGCTTCTTGTAATGCTGCATAAACAGAGCTTAACAGTCAAGTACTACAAACCTCTTTGAGAAGCATAATTAAGGGGTAAAAAGATCATGCCCACACTACAAGGAAAAATAATAACATCGAGTGGTTACAACTGTTTTGTTCATCTACTGAGCTGACTTTAATCACCTTTTCTATTTCTGTGCATCTGAAAGTCTCCTCTGAACGATCCTGTAAAATGTAAGTGCTGCAAAAAGGCACATTCTGTTAAGTGAAAGTCAATACTTGTCACAAGAGACATCCATCTCCTCTTCTTCCTCTACAGAAAGAGATATCTGAAGCTTAATTTGCAAAAATTAACTCCAGGTAATGCTAAATAACATTATCAATTGGTCATGTGCATTACTACAGTTCATTCCATTGCTTTTATTCATCAGGCTTTTCCATCTCACTGTCCTGACCATGGATCCACCCTCTCTCTCCGGCCATCCTATACTCTATTTATTAGATCACTAATAAATTAACTTGGACTTCCATTCCAGCATTTGACCTGCTGTCTTGGCAAGTAAACCTAAAATTGATTTTCTATTGCTTCTCTCTGGTTTCTCCAGTAGCCATTTTGTTGACAAAGGTGCACAGAAGTGGCCAGAGCGTGATCAGTAAGTTACCACAGTGTTTTACTTCCCAGCTAAAGCGAAGGAACTACCCTGTAACAACACCACAAAAAGGGGCAGTAAGTTAGAGGACTGCATCTTACCTTTACAAGGAAATAAAAATCTGATGAACTATGGAAGAAATATGCCTTGAAAGTATTTCTCTTAAGTCAGAGCTATGCTGCACAGGTTAAGTATTTTAATATTAATACCAATGTCCACCTGGCAATCACCTCTCTCCATTCTAAACCAGTCAAAAAAAGTGAATAACCTTTCACCTAAATGACAGCTCAAAAAAGGTAAAGGGGATTTTGCTGTATGTCAAAAAGAATTTGTCTTTTTCCCCAACATAAAATTAGCATAAGATCAAAAGGAAGTATTTCCAATGCCAAACTTTAGAATTCGTCTTTACAAGATTCAGCTGTCTATACACGTAGCTCAAGGCACTGAGAAGGGCAACAGTGGTTTAGCCATAAAACACATCAAGACCTGCTATTAAAAGCATGGCTTTTTCCCTCTACCTTTCCCATCCCCAAATCAAACTGGATTTAGTACAACTTTCTGCACAATACAAACCCAGTGTCATCCAGTAAAGATTTGGTCTGCTGAAGAGGGGTGAGCAAACTCCTCTGATTTGCAATTCAGCCCTGCCTTCCCATCCCAAGCAACAAAAATAACCACCCCAAGTCCGATTTCCTTCTAAAGCAGGAACCAGAACTCCATGGGCAGTGATCTAAAAAAGGACTACTCGATGCTTTTGCAGTGTCTGCCCCAATCAGGTCCTTCAAAGAGTAGTATAACACAAGCAGTTGAAAGCTACTTTTGGTATTTTCCAAAGGCTTAGCTACCTTTACAGTTTCTCCTTTCCCAGCTTGGATTAGGATTTAGCATAATCTGAGCTCATTAAAGTAAAAACTCTAAGGTGGCCAGTACAATAGCATTTTAGAAAGAAATGGCTTTCACCATGGTTTTGCATAATTAGAAATACTAAGTATCAAAATCTCAAGATTTTGGAAGAGCAGCAGGCTTAGAGCTCCCTCTAGCCCCCTCTCCAGGGGTATTCCCTCCTTCTCCCTCCTTCCTCCAGAACAAGGCTCAGTGGTTCATCTACAGCAAAACACTGAAGAGTGACAGAAAATGAAAACAAGCCTGTGAAAGGCAACACAATCTTACAGCTAACCCCAGAACTGTGGCAAAACCAGTAATCTCACCTGGGTAATTTCAGGTTTGGTCTTTGGTTTTTTAAAGAGCTAAACTGGCTTAGGGACTTGCAAACAAATAGGCAACCAGAGCACATTAAAAGCAAACTTATTTTTTATCAGTGTAAACACAATTATGTAGCTGGTTAGAAAGAAGCTCACCCTGTTAAGCCCAACAGGATTCATGTACGTACTTGCACCCAAGTAGTTCCACCAATTTCATATTAAAGTGCTGTGAGCAAGTTTTGGTACAGATTTTGACTATGTCACTACTATATTTTACTGTATATTACCACATTGCACTACTGTAGAATTCAATGGCAACATTGCAACTTGTCCTATCACTTATCAGATATGATTACTTGGCTCATTCACACAGGGGATTTAAGCAGCATGTTCTTCAAAAGCCAAGCTATTCACTCAACTAGCAAGAGGACCCTGTTCTCTTATAATGTGAATTATTTCAGTCTCTGTGCACTGCAGTGACACGCTCTGCTCCCCTCCCTCCCTGGGCAGCAAACACACACACCGAAACAGCTCCCCCACTCCTAAGGAACACAGGGGAAGTGGGACAATTAAAATGAGACCACCACAAGTGAACAAGTCACTCCCATTGCCATCTCTCCTCAAAACATCCCAGCCCCTCCCCCGGGAACATGCTCTGATCCCTGCACACCACAGTGCAGGAAAGCGAACGGGAACAATCAATTCAGCCCATGTTCCCTTCCTGCTGGAGCACTGAGTCTACCGGAGATGGATGTCAGGGCATAGCCAGGAGTGGGCTTTGACCAGAGGAATTTTTCTGCTGGGACACACTACGCACAGGTTTGGTTTGGCACATGTGCACTAAACCTCTAGAGATGCAGGGAGTATGACACTGAACTGACTAAAAAAGCAGTTTATAAAAACATGATAAAAATGTAACCCTTCCCTTTCCCGTTCCCACCCCTGAATGATAAAAAGCAGCTCAGATCTTCACAAGAATTTAACTTCTGTCTACATTTCCGAGTCTTTCACCTGCAACTAACATGGTCTAAAAGTCTAAAATCAAAGTTTTCCTTTTGATGTGTCATTAAACCATGGAAAACACTACCACAGATGGTTGAAAATGCCAGAAATACCAGAAGTTTAACTACTGGTTAATTTACCAAAAGCTGTTTCATTAATGGCTATCAATTATAATTGTTCCAAATGCAACTCTCAATGGTGCAACAGCTGAAAAGTGACAACTGGTGCATTATACCAGAGAGACAACATATAATTTCCTGCTTCTTATACTCTCATGCCTAAGGATTCCCTCCTGTTGAAAGGAACAAAGCTTTTCCCAACCCAACACGGATATTCTTACACAGCTTACCTGCATTAAAAAATCACTCTCTCCAAATTAATGCTTTGAAATAGAAAAATATTACAGTATGAAAGATCACACCTCATTTTTAATGCCACATTTAAGATCAACCACCACAGTCATTCTTAACTGCTCCAGGTAGGGCAGCACTTTCCAGCAAGAAAACTAACCATGGCTTGCAAACTCTCTTCTTAAACTGGTTGGACTTAATGATATTTTAAAAAATTAATAATGCTTTTTTAAAAAAGAAATAAGTATTAATTAGAACCATGAACTGGAAAGACATTTCAAGTTAATTTAACTGAGGCTTGACAATAGGAGTTGAGTGGTTTTGGTTGCAGACAGTGTCTCTGAAAAGCTGGCAATCCAAAGCAAACATATGCGCCAATATTATTTAAGAACCTCAAATACTTGCATAGCTTGCTCAATGCCTGGAATTCAGTGTGCCTGGGCGTTTTCCCCGCTGTTTAAATAACCACACACTCCAACGTTTTGGGAAAGGATGCATCAATTTCCCTGCTCAGACTCCAGCGTAGGACAGAAATGTTATGCTCGGTGTTTAACAGCTGCTCTCTAACTCATGAGACACAGGCTACAAGTTTTGCTTCGTAAACAAAGTGCTGATGAGGGAATGAAAGCAAACTGCCCTCAGTGAGGGAGGACTACAGGCCCTGCTGGCAACCCCAAGATCTTATTTCTGTCTGAAACCCCAGACAATTTAAGATAAATGAGGGCATTCCACAAGCACAACTTCATGAGATTAATCTCTGACTTTAGCTCACACAAATCCTACTGCTGGGCAAATCTGCAGTTATTCAAGAACAGATTCTACCTCTGCTTTTGCACTTTATGTCCCAATTTCAGCAAATTCATTTAGAATATGAATAATGATAAGCTGTCCTGCACTCAATCCAGGTAACAGTGACATGCCACAGTCTCCACAGCTGAGCAAGTGAAAGCATCAAAGTCATCTCTTGGGGCTTTTTTTGCCTCCTTCTGGCAGAAAGTTTGACATTTGTAGTAAAGATCAACATTAAACAGTTCTAGTTTGACTTCTGGACTCGGCACAGGAAGAAGAGGTAACGATTCACAGCTGCAGAGGAAGTTCTGCTGCTTTCACATACAGACCTGGCCATGGTTAAGCACACTTGCCACCCTACATAGACCCTGTCACATCCATTCAGTGACCTGAGCCTTCAGAAACTGCAGTATTCCAGAGCTGAGCATTCTGCTCATGAGCACAGCACACTGTTCTACAGTCTAATGTGGTTGTTATCAGCTCCAGATTAATCTCAAGATTTTTAGTTCCATGGGGCCTAGAAATACTGGTTTATTCTCTTCTGAATCATGACGCTATATTACAAAACACACATTCTTCAGCTAACTCAGCCAAGTTTTACTAAAGCAAATGTAATGGTTTGGATTTACAATTGAGATGAGAGCTGTGGGAAGAGAGCAGATTAGACTTGTAACTGTAGTTTGATCTGTCTTAAATATGTACACTTTGGCAGATATGCCACAACATGACTTAACCACTCTCAAGAAGTCGTGCAAAATTGGCTTGGTCAGCACTAAATCAGTCTAATTTTGGACAAGACTATCACAAGGTCCTCGAGGATGGGATTCTTTTTCCAAGTGCTTTTGCACAAACTATAACAGTCACAGCATGCAACTGGAATCCCTGAACACTTATTTTTAATCCCAGTGTTCATCTTTTCGTCACATAAACTAATACCAGCTGTCCTCTTAAAGTAGATAATGCGACTCCAGCAAGGTAATTTAACCCAAAAGCAACTTTAGAAAGAAGTACAAGTCACATAATAAAAGCCAAGTGCCTCATAAATGAAATGCAAGCACCAAACCCACCGTAAGGTGTGTCAAAGCCCACGCATCAGAATTTACAAAACAAAGTAATCTATTTATTAAACGGGGGGGGGAGGGGGGGCGCGGAAGGAGGCCTTAAAGTACCACAGCACACAACCGAGAATTCCCACAAAGGCCAGCGAAAGCAAACACACCACCCCGTATCAGCCAGCCGTGTCAAACAGACCCCGTTCAGCCTTTCATATCAGCCCTGTCCAAAATATTTCATTTATACTACAGTTGGATAAATTCTCCGCTTTTCTATATGCATTTAGATGATTTAGCAGAACTCTCCAGAAGCAAGAAGTATAAAGTAAACACTACTTTTTGCAGAATCCATTATAAAGAGGTTCTGACTAACAGTTCTGACTCGATGTTTTATGTTGAGAGTGTTATATCACGCTCCAGAAACACCGAAATCCGTCGGATGCCCAGTTTCAAAAATTCTCTGGGTTTTTTTGTTTCTTCCCAACTCTCTTCTCAGTAAACACGTCCTTCTAACTTTCTTATACACACATATATACATGTACACGTATATTTTCTGGCCGATACGTTCTCATAGCATTTCGAACTGTGCAGCGCCACAGAGACACCTCCCAAACTGAGAGCTCACTGAGCCTTCCCTGCCCAGAGCCCAGCGCTCGGGGCTCCCTCGGCCCCGGCTGTCCCAGGACGCAGCACAGCCCAGCCCTGCGCGGCCCTGGAACGCTGCAAGTCTGGAATTCTTACGATGCACACAAAACCTCCTCGCAGCCGCCTCCCCCCCTTCTCCCTTTTACGCACTAACTCTGGAGCGCTTTCACTGCCGCGGGCTTCGTCCCTGCGCTCCGTTCGGGACCCCCAGCCCGGCGCTGGCCCGGTCCCGCTCCCGGCTGCTCCGCGGGGCCGGGGGAGGGGGTCGGGGGCAGCGGGGCCGCCGTTCTTCCCCCAGCCCCTCGCTCCTTCCACCGCAGCCGCCCCGGTGGGACGAGCAGGGCTCCGAGCGGCCCCCCAGCCCCGGCCGCCCCCGGGCCCGCCCGCTCCCCGCCCGCGCCCCGCTCCCCGCCCGTCCGCGGCCTTACCCTTGGCCAGCGCCACCGTGGAGTTCTCGGTGTCGATGGTGTACAGGATCCCCTCATAGCGGATCTCGGCCTTGGAGATGAGGCTGATCTTGCTCCCGATGTAGGGCGTCCCCCCGCTCATGGCGCTGCTCCTCGGTCAGGGACACCCCTCCTCCCCCCCCGCCGAGCGCTCCTCCAGCCGGGCACCGGCCGCCCAGCGACCGTGGCGCAGAGGCGCGGCAGGCGCTGTTCCCCGCGGCCCCGAGCGCCGCTCCCCGCTCAGCGCAGCGCCCAGCCCGGCCCCGCCGAGCCTCAGCACGGCCCGCGCCCCGCGACTCCCAACATGGCCGCCGCCTTCGCCGCGCTCCCCCCCGCCCGGCCCGCCGGGGGCATGCCGGGACCGCGCACTTCTCGCGAGAGCGCCGGGCGGGGGGGCGGCCATTGGGGCCGAGCGGGAGAGGCACGGACCGAGCGGCGGAGCCGGGGCGGGGAGGAGCGGGGAGGAGCGGGGAGGAGCGGGGAGGAGCGGAGCGGACTGGTCCGGATCTGACTGAACTGGACCGGACGGGATCGGACTGGATTGGACAGGACCGGACTGACAGGCACCGAGCGGACCGGACCGGACCGGACCGGACCGGCAGAGCCGGGGGGGCGGCGGGGCACCGACCGGTTCTGCCCGGCCCGGCTCTGTCCCCGGCCGCCCGCCCGGTTCCCCCGCCCCGGCCCGTGAGCACCGGGCAGTGCCGGCAGGTTTGCTGATCTGGGGTTCGGGCCCGATCCGCCTGGAATGGCGAATCCTGGTGATTTTAGAAGCCGTTTGTACAAGTCCAGGACGCAGCCGTGTGGAGAACCGCAGGAGTGTAGGTGGGGATAGCACGGGTTTGTGTTTCACAGGGATCCCGCGTTACTCTGCTGGTGGTGTTGAGAGAGTCAGATCTTGCCAGCCAACAGTAACACAACTGAGGATGAAATCTCAACCAAAGAGTGGAATTCACCCTGAAAAAATGCCGTTTTAGTACAGCTAAACACACACACACACAAAATCACGATTTTGAGATTGCACTCAATTTGTACATCTTAAATAAAAATCACAAATAAGGCTTCTGCTGGAAGCTTTGCCTCTTAAAACATGGTACAAGCCCCCCTTTTGTATTTACAGCCTGGAAAACAGCACAACAAAGACCAACCTCTGGAAAGGGGACTTAGTAGCTTTTGTTGCAGCTACTGGACATTAATATGTTGCAAAGATTCAGCGAGTATTTTGTTCAGAATAGGGCTTTGAAACGCAATAACAAGCCAGATTTTTCCAGAAAGGCCCTGTGTGTTTCTAAATGGGAGCCAGAATAGAGTCCTGGGAACTTTGTGCCCAAGTTGAACTGACTGTAAAGTCATGGAGGATTCGAGTGCCCAGGGAGATTTCCTGTAATCGCTTTCAGCATGTCCTGGACTACTTGAAAGACTTTGTAGCACAGTTCTGCAGTAAATGACTGATAAACCATATCAAGTCCATGGGAGACCACTACTCAGCTCAAGTAAAGCTACTCTTTAGAAAAGTAACGAAGATGCCAATATTCTGTTACAAGGAGAGAGGCTGCTGTGGCCGCTTCTGAACCAGGGCAAAATGACATCTGCCGGAGGAGGTGGAGAGCCTGGAAACAGTCGGGAGGATCAGCTCTGGTTTTCCTGCCTCCTCACAGAGGGAGATGTATCTGCATCAGATATGGGTGGGGCTTGAAAGGAAAAAATCAGCTTTGGGGGAGGTCGCAGGGCAGCCCTGGCTTGTGGAGAGAGGGGACAGAGGGAGGGGAAGGGGGGAAGGAAGGATGGTTCTGACATGACAGCCCACAGAAAGGGAAGAGCAATACCTTGAAATACAACCGTTTGCCCCAGAGTGTCCTGTGGTTTTGCTTCTGGTGAACAGCTTCCTAAGTCTTCCCTCCTTTGCCTCTCAAAAGTGGAGTTGAAGACTCCCTTTTATAGAGTTTGGGTTCCAACCTCGTGTGGTTGGAACAGGAAACAGAAATAGACATTTCTTTGAACTCAGGACACAGTAAATGAGCATTTCAGGAGAGAATTCAAGTGGAAAACTATCAGAGTTTATTTTCACAGAATCACAGAGTGGGTCAGGTTGGAAGGGACCACAGTGGGTCATTTGGTCCAGCAGGGTCATGCCAGAGCACGTGGCTCAGGACTGTGTCTAGATGGTTCTGGAATATCCCCAGTGAGGAGACTCCACACCCTCTCTGGTCTCTGTTCAGTGCTCAGTCACTGCCCAGCAAAGAAGTTCTTCCTCCTGTGCAGCTGGACCTTGCTGGCCATCAGTTCCTGCCCGTTGCTCTTGTGCCATTGCTGGGCCCCCCCGAGCAGAGCCTGGACCATCCTCTGCCCCCTCCCTGCACACACTGACAGACTTGGATGGGTCCCCTTCTCAGTGTCTCCTCTGGAGGTGGAACAGGCTGATCACTCTTTTCTGAAACAACTTGGCTAGAATGAATTAAAAAAAAAAAAAAAAAAAAGGTAGGAATAGAAAACAACCCTCTTGAAAAACTTCAGGGTTAAATTGTAGCCTTCTTAATGTCAAATATTCCTGAGCCTCTCTACCAAGTTCTGTCTAGGTGAGTAGAGAAGTATTTATGAGTAACTTCAAGAGTTTCAAAATTTCTACAAGCCATATATAGAAATGAAATTCCTTTGCAACTGAGATACATGAAACTGAATTTAAACATATTCTGCCTTCCAAGCAGTTGACTTGGGTTTGGTGAAGGGTCTACAGCAGAAATCTTACAAGGAGTGGCTGAGGGAGCTGGGGGGGCTCAGCCTGGAGAAAAGGAGGCTCAGGGGGGACCTTCTGGCTCTGCAACTC